>MOOZ01000678.1:962413-976692 GCA_002930495.1 Cecropterus lyciades | reverse complement strand
CAGCTAGTGGTTCATAATCTCCTACGTATTCCCTCAGGAGAAATTAAGCATATTAAAGATTTATTTTATATCGTTACTTTACGCACTCCAAATTGATTTCATTTGAATTATATAAACACTTGAAGTGTATTAAAACTGAATAAGGCCATTGTGCTGTCAAATTGCAAACGGTTACTTCACAGAACGAATCTTATCGTTCCCAAGGATTTAAATTATTTGCCGGAAGCCATTAAATTATTATGTAAATCCTAGCAGACTACTTAGAGAAGGATATAATACTTTCATTAATCATCTTAAAACCAACATCTGCTTCATAGATGGTAATTACTTGTCAGCTTAAGTTATTAATATTTAATATACTAGTTGATCCGGCAAACGTTGTTTTGCCATATAAATGATTAAATTACTAAAATGGCTATTAAATGATAGGGGTTGGTGATAAAAGGGTAAAAATTTAGGATTGTATGTATTTTTGTACGCTGTGTCATAAAAAAATTAAAACAAAAAATTTTGCCTAAAAAATAAAAATAAAAATTTAGGGGTGGACTACCCTTAACATTTAGGGGGATGAAAAATAGATGTTGGCCGATTCTCCACTGGCCGACAATCACGCTAAGGATCACAAAAATCGGTCGAGCCGTTTCGGAGGAGTTCAAGTTCGAACACCGTGACACGAGAATTTTATATATTAGATTAGATATTAGATAGATTATAATAGTTATATATAATAATAGTTATTACCATAAGACGCCAATTACCGTTTACTCATAATAATATCGACTATGAGAAATTATCCATCTCATCTCATTATTTTGGTTGTGTATTTTAATATTGACAAAGGACCATGACACGTTTTTCTGATATTCTGAGAATTATAATGTTGAAACAATGTTTACTGTAGACGGTAGAATTCTTTGCAAGATAATAGTGACCACACTGAAGGTGCATCGTCAGATTTGCATTTATAAATGCGTCTCAAGAAGATAATTAATTTAATTAAGAAGATAATTAATAAATGATTGGATTCAAAGGACGTGTCTATCAGAATGGGGTTAGTTAGGCCTACGGGAATAGTGGACTTCAAAAGGCTAATATATAATATATATATATATCAGTAGATCCAATATTTTGATTGGAATGGAAAGGCCTCATGGGTACGATACATATTGTCCATTTTTAAGTTACATTTATCAGAGCATATTATTATATTTAAGTAAATTTATGACCAGGACACATTAAAACAAACAAGATATTTGAATAACTAAGCTCGTTTATTAAATCAAGATACTAGAAAAATCATCATAAATTTTGGTAATGCAACATTTTGGACACGTGTTTTGCATTCGTTTAACCTTCGACATTAAACAAACAAAGTTTACTAATTTTAATGACTACGTGACGCAGCGGTCGCCATACCGGTCACCTGTCATATAAAATAATCGATCATGATTGATATATGTTTGATATATTTCCGAGTTTGGGTCTAATTACATCTCTTTGTGTCTATCCATGACATAAGACCAATACAAATATCTCTAAATGTCGTGCTTAGTGCAAAGAGTTTATTTTATATCTTCGGAAATGAACACATCGTAAAAAGATGGGAAAAAACTTTAATTCAATCATCAGTAAGTAGGACAGTTTAAACTTAGGGAACCAATAACAAAGGTGCGGGTAACAAAAACAATCACCCTATCTTCCCTGCCCTAAATATGGATGACAATAAAAATGGGGCATACGCCCATTCTAAAGGTAAAGAAAACGGAATACACTCGACCAGTACAATACGTCGTAATAATCTTTTCTTATAGAACCACGCTTTTAAAATACGGAATATTCCCGCAACTTGAAATTCTCTTTTAAAATATCCGTTGTTATATAAGATGCTGTTCCGGGTAAATCGAAAACCAGCTAACGGGCGTAATAGAACCGTAAAGAATTCCATGGAAAGAAACATGTACGTAAAACATGTACGTAAACCAAAATTCTAAAAGAGTGCATCGCTTGTTAGCTTTTATTGCTTAATATATCTGTCTCTTGTAGGTGTTATTGAGAGGATATGAAGTACTACAATATAACACGGAAACTGATGTTTCTAGGCAAAAATTAGAATGGCAGTGGTACCTCAGGAATTGAACCATGCTTTCAATCGCTCTACCACCTTCTGCTCTGGTCTGAAGGGTAAATTATGCGAGACATGCCTATCCGAGGCGTTCCAACTTAGTCCTCAGGAGTAACAGCGTGTCTGTGGCTAACCTCAGGTAAGACTGATCTTCTCTGGGATTTACAAATATCCGTGGATGGCAGTAGCCACTTACTATAAAAAGTGCATGCTTATTTACTACTTCTATATTATAGATAAAAAAAATCTCCTTCTCTTTTATATATAACAACAAATAAATACGCAGAATACCTGAATAATGACTAGACTGACTCCAAATAGAACATCCGGTTGGAATTTTTCCTAAGGTCATTCATGTGCATTAATGTTTCCTAAAACTAAGTCGGACCTGCCTTCATACTAAACATCATTAGTAAGATCTTTTATAATAGAGCGAGGAAGTTAATAGGTGAGGCGATGGTAATCGCATTAGAAACACGAAGAGTTCTACGATGAATCTTTGATGTATTCTTTAACGTTTGTCTACCTACCCACACAAATTGTCCCGTTTGTCTAACTTAAGATGATAGTTTACATGGATAGATGGATGTTTGTTACTCTATAACGTCTGAGCGGCTGAACGGATATGGATAAAATTTGGTACAGAAATAGATAGTCTGAAAAAAGACATAGATTACATTGTATCCCGGAAAAGTTTACTCTTCTTATGGTATAACATAACAATAGTTCATTACTGAATGTGTAACGTACGTTTGACGTCCTGTTGAAAAATGATTGAATAAATAAATTTCAGATATGTGTATTTAATGTGTGATTTTAAAGGCAGGTGAAACCACAGGCTCAACTTGTATATTATATGCTGTCATCATTCTGCAGTGTTGTTGTTAAATCGAAATGACATTCTTATATTTGTCGATACGCGTGGTGATCTCATCGATTCAGTCGTAGCTTTGAAATGATGCTATTATATTTCTGGGGCATGACATATCCCTTGGCGTGATGTAGTTTATTCTCCTCCATACGCATCGCTAGTCTAATTTCAGTTTAAGATCGTATATGTGGGTCACCATTTCTCTTTATGTTACATTTGCCTCGAATCACTATTTATTAGTTTAGATGTCCTATATACCAGTTGAATGTTATCTACAAATGACACGTAAAATTTACTATTAAATTATTATTGTATGTCTGTTTTAGTTTCAAGTTTTACATTTTCATGGACGAGGAAATAATAATAAATTTTCGGTTCGCATTTTCGGTTAGTGTTTTTGGTGGTGTTAAATGTTTTTGTTCGTTACCGTATGTAAATATAACTATGGCTAAATCTGTTTAATTTTATTATTAAAACGGTCATACAATTCTACAAATTTTCATTCAGAATAAACGCTAAACTTAGAACACATACAAAAGTAGTGTGTGATAAAGTGTGATAGGACGGTAGATATCTTACCTACTTCTTATAAAACCGGATTTTACTAATATAATAAATACATAAGGAGCTTTTCATGGTTGTCTCGCCGTACGCTTTTACGTTCAAGGGTTCTACGAGATTACATTGACATTTACAATGCAAGACGAAATTTCCACTCGAATGTAACGGACAGATGTCACCACATCCGGGGGTAGCGAACGGGGCTTTAGTACTTTGTATCTGGGTTGATATTTGATCGCACTAGGGGTCACCAACCTTTTGACACTGAAATTCAGTCACGGTGGCAGTGCTGTCCGCGGTCGATTCAGAGAACGTGACGCCGCGTCGAGCGCGGCGTACGTCGTGCGCCAGGGCGCAAGCGTCGAGGGCTTGCTTCGGCGCGCGGCCAGTCGCGCTCGCGGGCCGAGACTGGCGGATTCGCGCGTTTTCCCTCCCGCGCTTTCCCGACGGCATGCGCACATCAAGCCTGCATTGTTCTGCAAATAGCCGACGAGGGCTGGGCCGCTATTCAACCGCGCTCCTTTCAGCGCCTGCGATACACTGGCCTCTCGCTCCTGAGGACTGAGTACGCAGTGTTGCTCGCAAAGCAGTTCAGCGTTCGTTACACAATTGTGGCTACACCCCGTAGCAGTATAAAGATAGTTGAACTGAATGTACCAAGGAGGCAAGTGTTTTAGCGGCGTCTTTGATTACACAGGCATACGTGCTCGTTTATATCTTCCGGGCGCATTTTTTGTTAGTCTTTTATGATAGCTTAAGTTAGAAACTCGTCTACAGTTTTTATTCTTGCATGAAAACAGAAATAACCTGTTGGTTATTTAATTAGTTCTCTGGTCTCTGGACTAATTAAGTCACTTTTCCCATTGTTCTAGCAACTGATATTAATAATGACATAACCTTGTTTCTTCAGCAAACCAGAAACATGTCAAGCACAAACGCTACAGGTTAACCAAGCTCGGGAGGCAACCTCTGTTCGATGAGGCCACGGATGCTCAACTGACATATTTTTAAACGCGCCCTAGATGTGTTTGAAAAGGGACGAGGTTTGAACTAAGTGTCCATAATTAAATAGCTGACCCCGTTTCAGGACTTTGTTCAGTGAATAAAAGCGGTCCCCGCAGCTATTTGAGCAGCATATAAAGGATTTCTAAATAGGCAGAGAAGTACCCTTAGTTCTACGTTCTTTCACATAGCTACCACAATCAGTATTTTGATAACAAATGATGATAATTTAACCTTTTCTGAAAATGTTGAAAGGCGAATTATCAAAACTAAGTATGGAAAATGAGATACCTAGAGATGGGGAGTGTCAGGTTATTTGGTAATTATCGATTCTTGTTTACTAGCATTTTGTTCAGTTCTAAAAGCGGTGGATTCTACTAAACTTAATAACGAAAGAGGTAAAACACTACTTAGTAGAATTTGAATCCTTGAAGATGGCCTAGGATGTATCAGAAAGAGAACTAAGTTAAACACCTTGTGTAAGCATCTCAGCCTCACCACACTATTATCTAAGTAAGAAACTGATGCGGCTGTAGAACCGCCAACCCTTAACGCATTTAAGTTGCATCATCGTCATAATTGGGTCCTTTTTATAAGGATTTGTTTGATGACACTTCAGACAGCGATCATTGTTAAAATATCGAGACTATCTGTGGTTTGAAATCATGCATAGACAGATTAATTAAATAATTTAGACAAGGCCGAAAACCCGACTGTTTAAACTGAAAACAGAAAAGATAGTACTAAATCGTAAAATATATCGAAAATGGTAAAAGAATACATGCTAGATTCTTCTGTAATGTTCGTTTGTCTCCGTCCGTGTTAAAATACTGACGTATTTTTTTTCTGACCCCAAGAATCATATTTAATGTTTTTATAGCCCATGTCAATGTGACAACTGAATTGATTTCAAGGATATATCAAATGTCACAATCTGCAAAAACATTACAAATACATACATATGATTAAAAAAACATTACCATCCTTCTACATTTGACGACCCGCGTGGCGGAGAGATCACCATACCGGTTTGACACGCAGTGGGTCCCGGGTTCGATCCCCGGCCAGACAAAAATCTGAATGATGAGTTTAGATTTCTGTTCTGGGTCTGGGTGTTTGTGTATTCGTCTTTGTGTATCCATGGCACCCACGACACAGGAGAAAATCCTACTGTGGGGCTATACGTGTAGAAAGCGTTTATGTAGAAAACGTTTATCCTTCTGACGCAGTCGGCTAAAAAGTGTAATAAGTTGTTAACATGTAAACAGTGAACACGGAATGGTCAACAGTAAACACATTGGTGTCCAACAATTGTGGATCGGCAAACAATCGTATTTCCGAGTAACTACGTGGCCCCAATACATGAACGTTACAGACAACGCCGGTCGACGTCGCAAATGGAACAGCTAATTTGCATTCCATTTAACATGATGGCAATATGTTTTTGTGCTTTTATAAAGCTAGAGTTTCAGTAAATTATACGATTCTGTGTCGTGATCGCCATAAACACAGAAGAAGAATACACTTACCATGAGTACGAATATTCAAACCTAGAATAGAAATTTAAATTCATCATTTAGCTATCTGACAGGTGACAGTTAACAAATTTCCAGTGTAATTGTATATAATCCTAGTATAATCAATATTATGTACTGTTAGTATAGGTATACAGACTAACAGTACTTAATATCGATTATATCTTTCATAACCTCCTGCAAATGGCCAACGTCGGAGAAGCCTTAAGAGTGCCACCATAACCTTTTAAAAATATTGGCTCATTTATGTATTATGCAAGGCACGTGTTGTTAAATCTATGACCCATAAAAATAAATTGAATACAGCCGGTCTTACTAAACCGGATTTAAGGAAAATGTTGGCGCTTTTCCAGATTACCCCAATTAAACGTTCATGCTGTCAGCACGAATAAGGAACCAGCATAATAAAAAAAACTTATTATTCAAAAACTAAAAAAGATTATTCTTTTATATTTTTAAAACTAAAACTTCATCCTTTTATTTATTTTATTTATATTACATACTATTTTTTTTTAGTTTGGTCTTAAAAAAATATTTAATTATTATGTTATTGTATATAGTTAAAGTTAGAAGTGAGAATCAAGTAGATACAATAAAAATAAAAAAATACGAAAGTGAAACACGTTTTTAAGGCCTTAAAAAATCTCTTACTAAAGTAACATATTACACTTTTGCGGATATTTACAAATAACAATTTTTCCGGGAAAATTATAATGATCTCCAACAATATTTTCCTCTGCTGGTTATTTTCATAGCTCGGTAAAGAGTTTAAGTCAACTGGTACTTTTTAATAAGGACACGTCTCGGGGGTTTAAAATGGTCGCTGCTGCAATAATTTGCGTTGCATTTCGCTCTCCATTTAAAAAATGCTATTTAGTAGTTAAAAATATTCACGACAAATTGATATAATTTCTCGCCTTTGAAGGCCTACCAAAACTTGTTCTCATTTTTAAAACCTTAGTACTTTTAACGATTATTGTAGGAAGTTCAACTATTTCTAATAAACTTTAGTGTGTGTACATAAGTAAATATGTGCTCTTGAAGACGCTGTGAACCTTCTAGATGTAATTCTTTTCGAGAGGTGAAGTACTCTCCGTTCGCTTTTTACATATATTAAAATTAATATTAAAGTTAATACGCAAAATTAATATTAAAGTGTCCGTTTGTAATGCACTTAATAAAATTATAATATATAAAAATGAGCTCTAATATATTTTTTAAATATAAATAAAAAATGAAAACTTATTTCGAAATATTCTTCACGCCTTTATTATATTTTTACTCGACTGCGACTTAATCATATTTTTACCCTCGTAAAACATTACCCTCCTTCAGAAGGAGGGTAACGTTTTACGCAAGTATGTATGTTCATTTCTTTGGCAGGCGCTATGCCTAGACGAATTATGACATATCATTTTATACGTCTGTTTGCAGAGTGACATAGGCTTATATATATATTTTTATTTTTTACACGTCGCCTGCAATTAAGAAAAGTAACATATTTATTTAAATTGCTCCTGGTGTGTTCAATTAAATTATTATTAGAGCCGGTACAAACACGCCCGGACTTTTAGTGGATTATTTTGTACAAAGTGATAGTGTACTTTCTACTTCGTAACATTTATCTTATAATCAATTATAAATATCACAAGTGCAAGAGAAAGTTTACAAGTATATTAAATAATATTATCCAGAACTTGTTTGTATTAAATTCTTCCAAAGCATTTACTTATAAAAAATATTAATCAGTAAACTCGCTGCTAAAATTAATTATTATCTGTTATTTATTTTTCTCTTAAAAACTGAGCAAAAATTTATTGACATTATTAAACAAATAACCCCGACTAACTTTATCCAAACTAGTAATATTCACATCACAAACACGGCACCAAATAAACACTTTACATAAACATGCGTAACAAAACGTAAACATTTACAACTTACATTATTACAGCAATCCACAACAATGTGCTGAGTTATTTTACGTAGCAACAAGGTAACACCGGCACAGAATGTACATAAACTATACAAATTAATAATATACTTTTGTCGATACACAAATAAATCGCAACATTGTTCAAAACATTATTCTGAACATTGTTCAAAACACCGAATATCACGTTGTAAAGTAAAACACTATCGCACGCTCAAAAGCTCAGTCAGAGCTTCGTGCGTGTGATGTTTTTGTTGGTGCGAGTGAGACGGAACAAAAAACAACATAAACTTTCGGCCGCTTTCGGTCTCTTCCGTATCCGTAGTCGCCGCCTGTTGAGTGCACGCGTTAGATTGGTATGGAATTGCCAATAACAAAGAATAATTTTCAAGGTGGTAGAACTCTTAGTGGTTCGACTCCGAAAGCACCACCGCCACACCTATTTCTGTCTCATAACAACAGTGTTACGCGCCGTTGTGTTCTGGTCTGAAGAGTGTGGTAAGGGAGACATACTTCTCTCACGAGGCATTCCATCTTAGTCCTCAGGGTGGCAACGCATCTGTGGCTAACTTTGGGTGAGACTTTGATCTTACCTAGGGTTGGTTACAGATGTTCTTGGGCGGCAATAGCCACTTATCATCACGTGGGCTGCAGGCTCGTTTGCTACTTCCATACTATTAAAAAAAATCCATAAATATCTTCATGTATTGAAATTATTCTATTACAATATTCGTAAAAATACCCCTTTCTACACATAGTCCTACACTAGGATTTTTTATCACGGATACCACGGGCACACACAAAACGAATAGAAACACAATCACCCAAACCTATAGCAGAAATCTAAATTACGAACAGGGATCAAACCAGAACCCACTACGTGTCAGACCGGCATGGTGACCTCTCCGCGGTCATACTGATTGTATGAGAGTTATATATAAATAAAGTTCTGCCTTATAATGATCCAGTCTGAAGACTTATGTACATGTAATTGGTAGTAACATGAAGGTACTAACTTTGTCCTCAAAGGTAATGAGGCAGCTGTGGCGACCCCATATAATACACGCGTATTTCGGGTTGTTTAGATACAGATGTCTATGGAAGACAGTAACCATTTACCATGCGGAGGACTACATCGTTCTTTGTCTCTATCATACGTTTAATATGAATCAACATGTAATTAAAACAGAATTATAAATTTTATTATTATAAGGAACCTCCATAATAATATAAACGTGTAATACTCGTATCCTCACTATTCTTACGGTCGTAAGACATTGAATGGCATGGAAACACATGGGGGCGGTTAATGGTGTGGGGTTCGAACTGTCCCATAGTGATGTAATCGTAGTATATATTATAAACTTAGCTAGAACTGAATACCCAATAATTATACAGAAATTCTGTAAAAGAACTACTAATTTTTAAATCTATAATTACTAACATTTAATCCCATATTAAACCCCTTAGGGGTAGAATATCAAAAATTCTTTCTTAGTAAGTGTTTACGACTTACAATAAAACCACTGTCCTAAATTTCATAGCTTCAGTTATTTAGGGTCTTATAAGTCAAAGTAAGTATCTTTTTACTTTTATATATGTAAATAGATGTATGAATTTATTACTAGATGCTTTAAACTGCCACAAATACCTACAAAGTGAAAATAGGAACGGTATTGATACAAAAATAGATAATGATGCTTCAGCGCAACCAGTCAGTTTTACGATATTTCGAAACTCTTCCAAAATTTACTGTTTGAGACCTTACTTGTATTTTACCTTGTTTCTATGCATTTATAAATTCTAATAAAAACTTATAAAATCAATTAACATATAACTGATTATCGTCAACTTTACACCTAATTCTAAGTAATATATTCAGTAACAAGTATTGGAATTTGTAGAAATAAACAATACATGCCATGTCTACAACACCATCAACTCTATGGTCGTAGTATAAGTCACACCACGCGATCGTAAAAGTGCGTAACGTTTAGTAATACTCTTTGTTACGAAAGTCGACTATTGATTTTACTACGCACTGAACAAATTTTATAGAAGTGAATTACACTTCCGGATTAGTTATAGTGTAACACAAAAAATTACTAGGTACTCAAAATTGGATAATGCATAATAACTACTATCTATAAGTGAGTTATAATATAATACATAGGAACTACTGTTTATAACTGTTGTCTGAAATTCGAGGAACTTATAAAAAAGCAATAGTTAGCAATTATTTTCATCAGGCTGACATATAATCGTATTCGAAGTACCGGCACTTCATGATGACATATTGTACTAATAATAATATCTAAATTATTTTATATAATGTTCATCTTTGACATTGACATAATTTTATATTCCTTATTATTATTATATTCCGGCTTGCGGCGGGAATGTTGCGAAATTTTATAACCGTACATATACCTAGCTTACCTACATTCCATAATAAACGAATTTGAAGTTGAAATTTGAAAAAAAGAAGAGGCCTCTAAAAGAAACTTTATAAATTTCAGAGATGCGGCCCGTCATTACCTCATGTAACTATCATCTAGCCCGCGTAGACAAAAGTGTTGTCGACCGCTGCTTTAAATGATCTAGAAATATGTCGTTCTCATCGTTCACGTTTAACAGCTTCTGAGAAGATATTACACAAAGCCCCGGCGTCGGCAGATCTACATACAAACATTATCATTGCGCGTGCGCACGCCTCGAGCTGTTTACGTGACCGGACACTGTCATAACAATAAACGATATAACGTGTTCACATCACTTTCATCGCTCTCATGAGGACGATAATTTACTTGTGACTATAATCATATTATCAGCATTAACCTTTTGTTGACCTAAAACTAAGTAATAGGTTTAAAATAAGCTTAGAAAGATAATGGTTAAGGTATAGTGCAAACTTGTTGGTTAACTAAAGTTAGTCTACTAAGTACATTGTACCATAACTATTACTGTTATGAACAACTAGAAGTAGTATGTAGTTCAACTCCGTGGGCACCACCGCCATACTATTTCTGCCTAATAGCAGTGTCACGTGCTGCCGCATTCTTTCTTTTTGAAGGGTATGTCTTCCTTACTGTGATCCCTTACTATAGTAAGGGAGACTTATCCAAGGTGTTCGAACTTAGTCGTCATAGGTAGAATCGCATGTGGTCGACGTCAGGTACGATTCTAATCTTATCTAGATTGATCACAGGGCTCGTGTCTCTTAAATAAAACCGATTGAGTATTGTCAAGAACCGCATGAGAATAAATATGATGGGTTAACGGTATGCACTCCCATATTAAGCCGGTTACTTTCCTGTTGAACTTTCCTGTTGACAAGAATGATGTCATACAACTGAGCTTAGATACTATTAATAGACAAAACCTTATTTAGACTTAAAGTTGTATATTAATAAAAATTGTCTATGTCATAATTTTACTATGTATTTGATTGAGTGTCTATGTCATAATTTTACTATGTATTTGTCTAAAATATATACATGGATAAACTGATTATAAAGTAAAAAGACACTGGTTTGTCTTTTTGCTTGATCATAATTAGTTAAAGACGTGTTCCGATCCTGTGTAGTGCAAGAAAAAATAATTGAACTGAAAATTTGCAAGTGGATATATAGGCCTATATGAATGTGGCCGAATTTTTCATAAATTATATTAATGTTTAATACAATATTTATTAATTTCACGTTGTTTTGCTCGAATTAGTTAAGATAAGTGCCTATAACTTGTAAGTAATAAGTAAATAGCGCTTTTACGCTCATGACCGGAACATTGGTAGCTTTCTACTGGTGAAAAAAATTGTCTCGGTCTGGTAACTTTCGAAATTTACTTGACATGTAAGCAAAGTCTAGATTTTTTTTATAACAGTACATACTGTCATTGTATATACACGACCCACATGGTACAGTGGGTACAGTAGTGTGTACCACACTGAATGACCCGGATTCGAACCTCGTCCAGGTACTTATTTATATAAATTTATATTTTTTATTTTATAATGTAGAAATAACAAACGAGCATGCAATGTACCTGATGGTAAGGGGGCGTCCATACGTGAGATGCTTTTTTTTAATTTTCTGAAAGGTGAGATGTCGTGAGATATTATTCAACCTGGATGGGGTAGGGCCCCTTCCCCAACCATGCGGGTTTCTTATGTAAACGCGTTAGATTTTTATTGTAAAAAGAAAAAAAATTAATCATGCTTTTATTTACAACTAGTTAAGATTATTAATTAATATTGCTGAGAGCTATAATATAAGAATAAACAAAGCAAGTTGGAACCCGTCAATGTGTCGCTGCCACTCAGCTGGTACGCTCTCGTTCATCGAGTCGCGCGTTCGGCTGGCAGCGGCGCGAAAACAAGGACGGGCTACTGTACCGTAAATTCAGATTAAATTGGTATTAAACCTATTTGGTATAAAACAAATATGGTGGTTCGACAATCTTTAGTGTATAACGTCTAACGTCGAAGTATGAATGAAATTATTTTCTTTCGAACGAATGATATTTGCTGAGACCCCCCCTCATCTAAACATCTCACGTAATTTATGGACCCTAAGTGGCCACTGCCAACCATAGACATTTGTAAACAACCCCAGATAAGATCAGTCTTACCCGACAGATGCTTTACTACCCCTGAGGATTATGTTGGAACGAATCGAATACGTATATCTCCTTGACAACACCTTTCAAACGTGTTGTTCAAGTTTGTTGTATTCTGGTATTATTACGCAGAAATAGGTGAGGGGGTGGTGCTTTCACAGTAAAATAACAAATAGTTCCTTTAAATTTCCGTTCAAGGTCTAGGTATTTTGTACTAGCCTGAATGTAGGCACACGAAACTCTCTTGTCTATCTATGAGTATAAAAGCATTGATTTTATATTTTAATCAGTGACAGTATAAAGTTTCATCGTAAATTATCGGAGCATTTGATCCGACGCCGAAACCGGGTTCAATGCCCGCTTCACGTAATCATAATGCAAGTCGCGACTGATAATATCATTAATTACTTAAATCTCTTTCGTTGATAAAATCGTGACTCTTTCATCGCGAGAGTGTTTTGTACCGTATTAAAACGCCACCTTTCCCCACCGTTGCATTTACAAAGCGAATACCATGTTATTTTAATATTAGCTTGATACGAGAGCCTAGGTTCCGTGCATTCGTAATATAAGTGTATTTGGAAAAGGCAGTATTTTCATAGAATTTCATGTTTCTACGTAATGTATGATATGTTTACCGCACCTTAATTACTTTTGGAAACGATTCAGAAATATCTTAATTTTTTTCCTAATAAAGTACCAAAGAAACTAACCTGTGGTTCAGTGGTCCACTGCGGTCAGCTGGAAATAACATCTAATTATTAAGTATTAGATGCATTATAAGGTTAGAAAACGTCATTTCTAATTTCATTTTTAAGGAACCGCATATTGTAAGTACCCGTTTCATATTAAAATGGATCAATTCCGAGATAGTATTAATTTAAAATCACATACTAGTTTGAGATCAACAGCATTTAAGTAAATAAATTTTAAGCTAAATTTAGTTTTCCAATTACAATTTTTAATAAGTTTAGTTGCCGTCAAAAGCCGAGTTCGCACACAAAAAAATACCAACTTTAACGACGCTCATACAATATTACGATTTACTTCAATCCGTGATCAAAATATTATTTTTTTATTTTAAATACTCTTTAATTCTGTGGTCCTAGTAAAACGGGCATAAGTATAAGTTTTGTCAATGACAAGAATCAAACATGCACTCGTCCTGTTATAATGTGATTACGCTAATGGCAATAATCAGACTTACATCCATTTTTACTGGGAGTACAGAAATATGTAAATAAAGTCCGCATAAATGCAAATATCAAATAATTAAAATACCTAGAACAAAATATAGAGCAGTCTATGTCATTGCCCCGACTTAAAATAGAAACTAAAGTACCATCCAATAACAGGCGTGATCTTAGATGCGCGACCCAATTATTCGATTCCAATTAGCCATCGTTATTGACTTGGTACTAATTCTTATGACTACAGATTATCATACGAAGACTGGAATGTCGTGCATACATGAAAACCATTTACATAATGTGCGCGTTCACTCGCAATATATCCTTTGCACTTAAATCAACGTAATTGTGTTCGCTTATCTCCCAATTGGGGTATGCAAATTTCGAGTAAAACACTTAATGTGTTAATCATTCAAGAGCCTTTTAATGTCTACTTTTAATGTTGTAA
>MOOZ01000678.1:926676-944746 GCA_002930495.1 Cecropterus lyciades | reverse complement strand
GAGGAAGTTCATTCCAAACTTAAATCTATGGTTACCCTATTACGCACTATTCAAAAGTTCCTTCCTATTTTAAGCATAAATTACATCATGCTATACTCGAGAAATTTGTAGAAATGCGTATACAAACAGTGCTATTAGGGTGAGGGTGGATGCCAAATCAAATGCCGGGGCGTGCAGGGATGCACTGAGCCACCGAATTACTAACAGTAGCATCTAAGAATCAATGGATGCGGTATACACCAAGAGAAATAAAAATGTTATTTGCTACTTTTAATATATTTTTATATTAAAAGTAACAAATAATATTGTTAAAAATATTAAAATAAAAACTCGACTGCATATTTTTTTTTGTTTTAGTGTGATATATTTAATTTAACGGTTCTTATGAGTTCTCGTCAAATAGTAACGTTAAAGTATTATAATATATATTTGGAATGGTCTATTTACATGTTTTCATTTAAAAAATATATAGCCTATATCACTATGCAAACTGATTCTAACGATATGTCATATATCACAATCCTTCAAGCCGTTTGGGCTGCTACATCCCCACCCACCCTCTGCCGCAGTCGGGTAAGAATATAAAGTATATTTTAATTTGTTCTTACATAGTTTACTGAAAATGACTATTATTATACTGCCAACAATATAATTATTGTTATATTAGTCATTGTTTTTATCTACATATATATTTCTTACGCTTTTGTCCACGCGATTTTAATACTAACCTTGACCCATTGTTGCCGTTTTTATAATGACAAAAATCCTTTGGATATAACTATCGAATGAAGGAATGGAATATGGTTTATGATTTTATCTTTATCAATAGAAATTCCTGTAAAAATGTCTAAAGTAGAAACAAAATTATATTTCTACTTTAGACATTCAAACTAAACTGAGAAATCGTGCATTGTTCTTTTACTTATGTTTTTTTTTAAGTGAAACATTTTAATAATCGTTGTGATTTGAAACTTGAAGAAATAAAAATGCATTATAAAAACAGTTGTCGGTGCTACAACGAATTTACTTCGTTGCTTGCATAACAGTGCAGTGTATTGATTACTTAATCAATTTTTAAGAAGGATTACTCCTAATACCCTTATGCTCGGAAATATTTAATGATTTATTATTATTAAGTTTCATTTCTGCCCGTACTTGAATTGCCTACTTTTTTTTTGTTTAGTCGTATATGACGATAATGGTTACCGACTGTTCTTTAATTTCAGCGAGTAACACGGTAAAGAGAGAAAATGTTCATTGCTTTCGTTCACCGTATGAAGATTGCATTCTTGGATATGATGACCGATCAGCAGCAATGTCTATTATTTCGTAACTCTTAAACACGCCACCATTGCATTTCCTTTGCACGAGAGGGGTAGGTATGACGATATCGATCGAGATTTAGACGCGCGACACAGTGTGCAGAGTAATAAGCCAGATGATACTCACACGAGGAATTAAATTTTGTTAACGCAAATTTAAACCCATCATATTGTTTCCCTTTGGAAATTTTAAGTATAATGATTCGAAAATAATAGTTTGAATAAAAGAGAGAAATTTCACATTTCTTTTATTATTCGCCAATTAAAACAATTAATGTCAAAATTTTCCGTTACATAAGTATATGCTACAAGCAAGATATTCAACTTCAGTTTTTCAATTGAATTTAATTTTCAACAATAAATTATCCTATACTTCTTTGTTAACGCTAACTTGTTCCTCCTGTTTTTAGATATTACAGTTGTGTGATTATATAGTAACAACTTCTCTACTTCGTTTTATATTAAAACAAGCAAGAGCTTGTAGAAATTACAAGATTCTTTTCAAATAACTTGTGTTTACACGGTAATTGCACCATCACCCTTTCCATTTTTCATTTTAATTAAGTCCATACTTTCACAAGCAAGTTTGTATCTATGAGTATATAGGTACATGTGATACTTAATAAATTCTTCACAGAGAAATAACGTTGTAATCTAATCTAAGAAACTAGTTGTGTTAATGATACAAGTTCAATTTGCTCATTCGATTAATGCACTGAATATTATTATCGTAGAACAATCTGCATAAGCAATATATGTGAAATTAAGGAAAGTTTATATAAGTATAGTTTAAAACGATCTAAAACTGTGTTATAAATAATTTTCAATTATTTTGTCGATGAAATAGAGATTATCTTAGTAATAGTGGTGTGTAAATTATTATTTAAAAAATTTCAAACTTTTTAATGATAGGTGAAATATTGAAACGAAACCTGAAACATTCGTTTATCTACATTTATTATGTAGTATTATTACTATATTATTACTACTATTATTACTCGTTCCTTAACATAAGCGCTAAAAGTAGTAGATGACAGTGGTAAATTATTAGTGGTAAAAAAATATTTACAGTAATAAATTGTACTTATACAATTGTCAAACATAATGTAAAGAGTTAGGAGAAATTAAAACCGTTAAGTAAGTAATACTTTTCAGAGGATATCAAATGGCAAAACCATTTTAAAAGTCCGATGACTTTGATCTTGTATCGTGTTTGATATACCTACTTGATTTTTCCTAACGCGCTTAAAGAAGTTTATCTTCTACGAGTACTGTGTAGCAACCTGATCTCTGTAATCTTGTTTAACTGACTTACGTATGCGTAAAGTACAATAATATTAACATCCAACCTCTTAAGGGTTGATTTTGCAAAAACTGTAAACTGGATATTTAATTATCAGAATACTTCAATAAGTTTCATAGTGGTCGTTTCAAAATAGGAAGAATTTCAAACATTCAACACTTATTCCAACCCCTTTTAGGGGTTGAATTACCCAATAATGTTTTCAATGCCTTCATTATATAATGCAGCTCTTTTCCAAATTCCATGGTTCTTGCTTCTGTAGTTTTGGACCATGCCATGATTAGCCAGTATGTGAATATCCGTTCACTTTTATATATAGATTCCTGTTTCAAAGCAGTTACTTGCAGCTAAACAAACAACAATAGAATTGTAAGCTTTCGTTATCATTAGTACGATGCCCCGGGCTGCGTTTTATTAGCGTATAATGGGATCTGTGTGGCGTGTTCGCTCGGTGATTTTATTCTACTTAATGTTGTTAGCCGCCTTATTTCTGTTATAAGGTTCGTACCCGAGTGACAAGTTACAAACAAAATTTTCTTACTATATATAGTTTTCGTTGTATAGTTTTCGTTGTTAACTAATAAACAATTTTGTAAATAGTCGTAAACGCTAAACCTTGAGTATACTAAAAGTCTCACGCAGACGCATAAACACCAGTAAAAGACACAAATAATGCGTAAAGGAAGATATTTTTATTTTTATTAGCCGATCTAAGTTCACGGGTGTTGACGGGTGAATTAATAGACATTTCTAACCGAACATAGATAAAAAGAGTCTTACTTTACCTACCTACCTCCTGAAGTCGAACATATATAGGAACGCTTGAGTCCCTTAGCCTTCCCCCGTTTTTAGATCCGCCACGACTAATTATATGTAAGTTAAAATACCTTTTTTCCCCAAAAACGATGTCCCATTGGAAATTTCAAAAAAATGCTTGGAAGTCATTTACTTGTATCGCTAAGTATATTGAGAGAATATTTTCAAACTAGATTTTTAATATGTTTAAACTAAGTCACCTTCATTCGACTTAGATGATCAAAAAAGATATATTTAGGTACCGCTTTTGCGCTATGAGGGTAGTATTAGTGCCTCTCTATATTACCACAATTTTAAATTTAAGAAACACAACTAAACATGGCAAACTTATCATCCACCAGACCACGAAAAATTACCAGTTATAAAGTATAAATATAAGGTCCATCTGTTCCAAATCACCCTTCTGCTATTTGTATACAAAAATCCAAGCATCTTACAATATTTTAATGATAGTGCTTCAAGTCTGAAACGTAATTAATTTTAATGAACGGCATTTATTTCAAACAACTAAATAAAAAGTAGGTACAAGTTCACCGCGCTTTTAATTGATCCGTATCTATTTGATGCGTTTGACACCTGGTTTAATGGAAACCATTTCAATATCGTAGCTGGAAGTCTGAACTAGATCTTAAGCCGCATTTGTATTGAATTTCGACAGCTGTCGAATTGAAATTCTTAAGCTTGGAACTCGAGACTTGAAAGTAGGAATGTGAATATATAAATTAAAACCTATTCTGGCATTCTTATGTTATTGTCTGTCATACATCGACATCGACAAGTTATCATCGACCCTTTTTTGTCCCACAGCTGGGCATCTTTCTTCTTGCTGAAAGAAATACATGCTGACCAAGCACTGATCTATAGTTTATGCAATGAAATAAAATAAAAATACCAAAAATTACTCAAAGCTCTTAGCTCTGTGGTACTATTAATCTAGAGACAGCTTACTAGTAAAACACAACAAGGAGCATAGTACCTACCTATTTCTTTAAACGAGAATCTGTTCGTGTTGTTAACTAATGATGGCTAGTGAGCTTTCTATTCTTCGAACACGATATTTTATAACGACTTATTGGATAGATTGTTAATCAATTCAAGTCATTGCAAAATTCCTTGTCTAATGTTTTAAATAGTAAAAACTCGAATGACTTACTAATAAAGTCATTTTAATCTTCAGGAGTGGCAAAGTATTTATGATCTCTCGAGACAATCTGATTTTTCATTATCGTTCCACTTTAGTGTATATCCTATGAAAAATATTTTGTAATGTTCAAAGTTTTCACAAAAATCATCTACTATTATGCTACTCACGAGATACAATTTAACGAATATTGCCTAATAATTTTTATTCTTATATATTACACGCATAGGGATGGGTATATATAAAAATAATAATTGGATTTAACAAAATAATTACTCTGTTTAAAAAATGCATTTACAACTTTTACTTTAAAAAAGAATTTACAACTAGATAAATTAATTATAAGTCAACCTTTAACCTAGGTAAAAATCGTGAAATATTGTATCTCAATGTTGGTCGCAACCTACATACCCGTATGTCGTGCAGTTACTTAGAAATTTCTACTTATAACTATCATATCAGTTATATTGATAGTTTTACACACTGGTGTCAGATAGAAAAATATGTAGGTAATAATAATCAGATTTTATTGAGTGCTCAATATAAATTAGGGCAAACTCGGATAAAAAAATGTAGACTAAGCCTCGCACACAAAACAACACAAATATAAATGCTTCTAAAAATACGTCGATTTATAATTCAGCTGCACACAAACTCACACACTGTTGCATTGTTGAAGGTAGGCTTTTAAAAAATTGATAGCATGAAAGTTCGATAAGGACTATGCTACTTTTTGGACTACCAATTAGGTGGGGTTGGGAGTTAGGTCCTCTTTCTGTAGTGACGGATGGACTTAAGTACATGTATTTAGATTAGATGGGGGATTTAAGTTCCTTATCCCCTCCCCCTAGATCCACCGTCTATAAGTGCAAATTATACTTTTAAAAAATGTCCCATGAAGCGTTGTCGTACTTTTTTGTCTAAGGCTGTAAATAGCAAATTCATAGATCAATATAACGGCGAGGAACACTAATCCAGATACGTCGATGCGGATCATGAAGACGGATTAATCGAGATTATGAAATACCAGTTTAATTATGAGATGCTTAAGAGAATTATCGACTAAATTTAGACAAAATACGTGACCGCTGATGTTACTTAGCTGATAATAAACCGTTCTCTCACGTAACGGTCAACACTTCATCATTCTATCATATTAATTTTCTATATGACTCGGATTTTAGATTATTTAATATGATCGCAAGAGCAGAGATAGTCTATTTTGGTTGAAACTTAACCTCTCAATCAAAGATCCAAGGTTCTAATCCGAGGCTTGCCACTCACTATTTTATATTGAAGAAAAAGACCACGATTTCTCCAATTTGGACTTGACCAGCGCGGTGGACTTTGTCCCAAAACTCTCTCACGCACATGCCCAACAGTAGGACAATGGCAACAATTATTATTGCGGAATTTATCCATTTTAATAAGTAATGCGTACTCTACTACTCTGATACGCGTTATTTTAATTCTTCATTGTAGATACATAGATCCAGTTACACGAATGTTTTGTATGCTCCCTTTACTAGCTTTCATTTGATTGTCATGTCGTGCCTCGCTCCCTTTTTCCTATGTCATACGCCATTTTGTAATAACGTCATAAAAATTATATAGGTAGTCTATGTCACTCTGCAGACTTAAACGATTCTAATGATATGTCATATATCACATTACGTCAAGCCTTTTGGGCTGTAGCAGTATAAACGCTCAAATAATACTACACTGTTGCTGACACAGTCGGGTAAAAACCGCATATCGTACCTATTAGATATTAAAATTGTATATATGTTTAACTGTCTTGAAAAAATATGGGACTGGTTTTGATGAAAGTTTGATTTTCATCTAGTACAACATTATCAAAGGAAGTCGATGTGACAATGCAATATCAGTTTGAAACATGGTGACAAAGTCGCGGATATTAGTAAGTAGGACATAGCTAACACATGTGTGTTTTGTATAATTTTACATGTTTTGTTTTGCTGCGGGCGGTCAACAAAACGCAAGCCAGGCGCGGTTACTATTGGAAAATACCCTTTAGGAATCAATAGCCTTTTAGGTCCATCAGCGACCTCAAAGGTTAATGTATGGAGAGGTTGAATAATAAATGTTAAACAGTAAAAAATAACAATCTGTATAAAGATTTTTTGATTATACAAATCTCTAATAAAACGATCTATCTAACAGGCTGACACAGATCGTCATAAACTAAGTCAACCAACCTACATATTGCAATGGAGAGAGTCAGCAATTCTCTTAATAAGGTCACAAGCCTCTTATAGAGCCCTTCGTATAAGGCTAGTGTACAAATTATCACTCTTCAAACGTTTTCTCTAAATCAAGATAGCTCGAAGCCCTCTTCTCTTTGGTAAAGTCATAAAATTTATTAGCGTTATTATAGAACTTAAGGTTTAGAGATTAAATGTTGATTGGTGTAAATGGGATAGATAAGCTCGCTTAGATTATTTTTAGATTATTTATGTAGATGTCAATAAAATAGACGAAAGGATATGGCCGACGTGCGCAGTACTCTCTGCCTAATGTCTCAAAGTGCATGTGAATTTTACCTAAATATTAATTTTCCAAAATTTCATTTTTAAAAGAAAAAAAGTCCGTTTCTACGTATCTCAACATAAACATTAGTGCTATCATCGGTTTTGCTATTTAAATGGATAGGAGCAGGTAATGTTTCTACAATAAGGTTTTCCTTTAACAATTATAGTAAGTGATGCTATTAATAAGGGTTCGAATCCCTAAATTAAGTTTTATGAAAACATCATTGGGAAACCTGTAGCTTAGCATTTGGTAAGTGATTATAATTTTTTCGTTCCCTTTATTATGAGTGAGCTTATCTTAATCATAATTTTAATAATTTTATTTTATAAATGCACAGTTTTCTACAGACTAGAATTATTTGAGTATGGAAGTCAAGCACTAACAAATCAGCGAGGTGTTTGTTCCGGATATAGTTCAAATAATAAAATTGTTTTGGCCTCAATATTTCATATCTTTTTTTAGGATGTATCACCAATCAAAAGACATTAATTCATTATTGCTTTTTTATTTAATATGCAGTTGTTATAAAAATTATTATTATATTTATTGTGACATTTGTTACACCAGGAGGTGGTAACAAGGGTAGCTTTAGCAAGTAAGGAGGTTCTAGCAGACTTGGTAAAACTGCGCCTCCATACTGTACGATATTATTGCAAGTTGCCTGAAGGTTGACCAGATTTTTATCGAGATGAATCGCGACGTAACTGTCGACTAGACCTTATTCAGCAAGGCGGGCAACGGTTTTCAATTCGTTCGAAAATATAGAAAATTCAAATCATAAAAAAAATTGAGTCAAAAAGAAGCGAAGAAACCTAAAAGTCATGGATAGATCAAATTATAAGTACGTCTTTTCAGTAGGGACACAGACTGTTTGGTCTATTATATTCGGTCTAGTCTATTAAGTTACTCTATTAGTATTTTAGTAGGTACTTATTTCAGTCTTTGTTTCTTTAAAATCTACTAAATATAAAACGTTATTACAGTTTTAAATTTTGGTTCATTTTTTAAACATGGGTGACACCGCGTCGACCAACTACTTTATAAAAAATAAAAACCAAACACATTTTCGTTCGTATACTTTGAAGCGGTACTAAAAGGTCCAAGAGTTATTCAACCGTTAAGTCAAAGGAAAAGTGCCGCAAGGTCGCCCAATTATTAACAGTGGTCTCTATTCACGCGCTAACAGGGACATATCGTTCCAATCAAGGATTCGTGTTTGGCAGTGTAACAGTATTGGGTTAGTATCAAATGCCTAAATCAGGGTTGTCACATTGCATTTTATTACATTAGGTGAGGTAACAATGTTTAATTGTGCCGTGATTATGAGTAGCACCAGTCCCTCTGTTCCCGTGGATGTCGTAAGAGGCGACTAACGAAAAACATTTAGGTCCTAGATGTTACACAGGATGCTGCTGCCTATCTCCTAGATTCTAGGAGATAAGCAGGAGCATCCTGTGTAAAATCCGCGTGGTTATTATTGGCAAAATCTCGAAATAAAAGAGGCAACATTATGTCCAGCAATAAGCTTCAAAAGGTTGTTGGATGGAATGATTAATAAGCGTAATAACAACATACCTTTTTAAACAAGCCTCATATTTAGTCAAATGTTAGGCAAAATACTGAACCTATCTTTTATTACTATGTTAAAAAGAAATTGTTAAAAAAATATATATTATATTGTATTGTAACAAACAAAAAAGACAAACCCGCTGAGTTTATTTCGGGATTTCTCAGTTGAGGTGTTCATGTTCCGATCCGGTGATAGTGTAAAAAATGTTTATTAAATTACTTCGTAAAAAATCTCCAGTTCGTCAATATCTTAAAAAAACTGGCCAAGTGCGAATTGGACTCGCAGGCGAAGGGTTCCGTAGCATTAAAAGTACCTAAATAAAACAAAACCCACCTATCAAATCTTGAAGAAAAAATATACGTTGTAAAAATAATAAATAAAGTTGAACAGTTTTTCAACTATATTATATTTTTGAAGACCTTTCTATACTTCGGCTTTTACCCCCCTAAATTTAATATATTTTTTATTTTAGTACATAATTCGGAAAGCAGTTTACAGAATACACTTACCTACCAAGTTTCAACTCTGTAGTCTTAATTGTTTCCGAATAAAGTGGCTGTGACATACGGACAGACGGACGGACAGACAGACATGACTGACACATGGCATGATTAAATATTTCAATACTAATTACTTAACATTCGACAAACAAACCGGCATCCCTATTCAATTGACATTCAATACCGTTTCAAATAAGGCCAATAAAGCGATATAACTCATTCAACATACCGAATCGAACTTATGTTGAATTTATAGGACTGTCTTTTTTATTTTTATCCACAGTTTGAGGATTAGCGACAAACACATGGTAGAAATGTTATTTTACGGGCTACGGTATCCGCTGCCTGTCGTAAGAACCGACTAAAAAGAGGTTTCCGGGATTGCGGCCGTAAAGAGTGGGAGCTCGAACCACCCAGCCAAGTGACTCCGGGAAGAACGGTGGCATGTGTCGTCGCATGCCATCGTAAACACAAGAAGATACGGTGAGCGCTAACGCTCAGGAAAGAGTCAGAAAGGGATATTGCGTGTGGACTCCGGTTGCGTTCCCTTGAAAATCCCAGAGTCCTCCACACAGCGCTGAGGGCAGCTACCAGGGGGTCTTACCCGACGTTGACCATACATGCGTTGCTACACTTGAAAACGTTCAGTTAGAACTCCTTGGATAAGTATGTCACCCTTAAAACCCTTCAAACCAGAACGCAGCAGCGCTTATACTGTTACTAGGTAGAAATAGATGTGGCGGTTGTACCGAGACGCCAAATTTGACACGACTAGGCTATTCTTGATGTATTTACATAATATGAGAAAGGACAATTCTGTGCTTAAATTCCTTGAATATTTTGATCCAATAAATTCTTCAACGTAAATATTCGAGATTAAATTGGATACCTTTTGTAGGTAATTATGCCAGGAATTTTGTCGAGGGAATCCGATTCATAGTTTACAGGTAAATATTTCGAAATAAATTAAATTGTTGAGAAGTTTCAGTTTATAATATCAAAATACAGTTTGGTTTACGCAGTGGGTCCAGGGTTCGATTCCGATCCATCTCGTTCTATGTCTCGGTGTTTGTGTATTTGTCTTTTTGCGTGTCCAAGGCACTCACTCACGATGGATAAATAAATCCTAGTGTGAGGCTATGTATGTAAAAAACGGATTTACTTATCTGTCCTATTATGAGATACTCTTCATGCTTACGTACTAAAATGTAGCTTATGGTACTACATTTTTTTTTAATATAAACCCATGCATACCTTGAGTGTTTTTACCTCACGCAACCGCTGCCGTCACCAATGCTTATCAGTTACTATCCGTTCTATTCCTATTCCTAAAAACATAATTAATACGTATTAGTAAAATTTTAAAATACTTTATTAATATGTAATTATGTATGATACTCTTCTGTAGTATCAACTTATAATTATAGGTTAGGTTATTAGGTTATTAGGTTTTGAGAAACATTTAGTATTTTTATATTGTTTTTCGTATTCTTCCACGATTGTTTATTTTCTTTAATTTGATACCTATATTATAAAAAATTGTAAAAGCTAGTGTACTAGCTATTTCCGAGGCTCCGCCCGCTACATTTATCATGGTATACCATGTGTTATTAACATAACTATCTGTGTGCCAAATTTCGGCCAAATCTAACCAGTAGATTTTGCGTGAAAGAGTAACATACACACATGCATCCTCATAAACCTTCGTATTTGTTTTCCTATTAGTAAGATAATAATTGAACCGGTATTTTCGTACTAAACTAATCACACGTCGTCATATAAACTTTACTTGTTTAAACAATCAAATCAATCGGGTGGGGTTAACGTATGTACGTACGTACTAACGTATGGTGCATATGTACGAACTTCTAAGACCAATTAAATAAAATCTTACCTAATAGCTAAAATTTATTTTCTGTTGAGAAATTATCAAAAGAATCAAAATACGATTATAAATCATAATTTATGATTTCAAAGCTATAACAGATGTACTCTTAATATGATAAAATTATAGAAGAAATCATGACCAGAACTAAAAGCATTTTAATAAAAACAGAAAATATTTATGTCTCGTTTTTTAAACGAGATGTAATCGCGAAGTGAATATAGTCCATAAATATAATTTGTATAATGACCACCTAATGTCTGGTTTCACAAGACACGTGTTTACGAAGGCTACGGTGGTTTCCACTATAGTTCTTAGTAGTAGCAACGCATTTCTAACAACATCAGTCACTTCAATCCCATTTGCTGGTTGATTGTTTACAAAAATCCGTGATCACTTAATGGACTTCAATCCTATTTGCTGATTTGTTGATTAAAAATAACATTGTCCACTAACTTTACTGTAATTAAACTTGGAAAATGAAGAGACGTTGTAATAAAAAGAAATAAAAAAAAAAAACAAATATTTCAGAATAATTTTAAGAAGTTTTATTTGCTTGTAAACGTTAAACATCCAAGAAGATAATCTTAGAGCTATTCACAATCTCGCTAAACAAATAAATAGTAGTTATACAAATATAATTAAAAACATTAGTCTAGTATCACTAGTACTTTAAACTAAGTCGTTTAAAATATGAAATAATTCCATTATATTTAAAGGTATAAAGCATTAACAAATTTTTGGTATTTTTTAAAAGATCGAAATAACGACTTGTGATTGTCAGAAAATAAAAATAAAAAGCTATTTTTTTCTTTACAATATAGGCTACCTTGAAAGAGATAAGAGCTACCAATCAATCGGTGCTTAGGATATTATTCATCTCGTTAGATCTAGCGATGAGGTAGACCAACTACCTAATTATAGGTAAGTATTCATTGTCACCTACAAACATTTGCTCCTTTTGAAGAGGCCCATTTCATATTGTTCTAGAAAAAAGTATATTTCGAATAGAATTAATGTGATGGTGTGTAGCATTCAAAATTTTATCAAAGTATATAAATTAATACCTATAATTTAGATACACTACGTTATTTTAAAGCATCATACAAGTCTAAAAAGTTTTGACACTGATTTATGACAAAACAGTTTAAAAACTTCTTAAACTTGATCGAAGGATCTTTTTGACTTGGTGCCCACATCGCCATTCCTCCATTGTACCTCTCGCCGGTTGAGGTTCCATCCGCATCAACTGGACTCGTGGCGGTCCTCCACGGTTCGATTTACACATTCCTTCCTCTCAGAAACGTGCAAGATGTGGAATGAGCTTCCTGCTGAGGTATTCCCGCAGTGCTGTGACATTGGGTTCTTCAAGAAATGTGTAAAAAGAACTCTCCTCGACGCCTAGGAGTCGACGATGCATTGCCGTCGTCTCTGGTTTTACAAATAGTCTTAGACGACGGTACTTTCCATCAGGTAGCCCGTCTGCCCTACCGCTAGGTGCTAATATAAAAAAGAAGGAATTAATAGTAGCATAAATAATTTCAACCACTGATTCCAATCTGTTAAAGTCTTCAAATATGAAATGAAATTAATAAAATTGATGAATCAAAAGAAAAAAAAATTAAAGGAATGAATAAAATTTAAAATGAAAATTAATGAAATTTAAATAATGAAATGAAATACCGCTCGATTTGTTAATCTTATATCTTTCAAGATTGCATAAGTATGGTTGATAGTTCCAAGTTTTTAATCAAATCTGCAGACTTACACAAAACAGATAATACAATATAATTTATACTTATATCATACATTTAGAGGAGTAAATATATTATTATGAATAAATCGAAATAGCGTTATAAATATACAATAACCTACCTTATTCCTTTGAGCTATTTTAGCACTTACGAAACAAACTTCCATTCACGCTTACATCAATATAGATTAAAATAGTTTAAAATATTTTCGTACTTAATCATTATTTTAGGGTTTGGTGTCAATTGTTACTGTACGTTACATAATATATGAACATTCATAAGAAATTTTAAATTACACGTAAACGTAGATCCATGCAATTCTTAACTCTTAACTAAATGCTTAAATAAATTAAATCCAAAATATTGTTTGTTAATAAAATAGTTTAAAAACAAAAAATCACGCTTTTGAACAGTTCCACTATTCACATCCTGTCTCCATCATCAGATCAGCTCGAATATACCATACCTATAATATGGTCAATTAAATTACAAGTATATACAAAGTTTCTTTAAAGACATGAATAGCAAATAAATACATTCCTCTAATTTCTCTTTTTAATTTTAACTAGATCAAAAGACGGGTAAAGTACTCAAAATATTTTTTTAACAAATAACTTCATCAATAATACCTTTTAATATGTACCTTAATATAGTGAATTTAGTATATTTATTACAATTTTATTATGAAGACATCTCAGAAAGAGTGAAGGTCAACAAAAAATAAAATTATTATGAGAAGTAAAGCCATAAAGTAAGACATAAAAATTGCTTGGATCCGCTTCTAAAACTCTACAATTACATAAATACAAATATAAAACGCCTCAATAAAAGTATAAAATCATTTCGTTTCCTGAAACCCTCTGAAATTTTAATAAATTCCAATGTCAAAAACCAATTTACAAAAAAAACGGATCTAAAACATCTTACTGACAAATATCTATCTTGGCATAGCTAATTTTTATGACACATTTTCTCTTTCTAAGTTAGCAGTGATTTTTAAAGAAGCAAATTTTCCAGTTATAAAAAAGTTATGATGAAATTAAGTGTCTAATTTTCCAACATAAATTGAGTTTTAACTCAAATTCCTTTCTAATCTGATTTATTTATAATATGTGTTCTTGTGTATGAGTTCTTGAGCAATACATAGTTTATAATATACACCAAATTCTACACAATTCAATAGCTATGAGAAGTGAACATTTAGCCTACAATAGATACAATACATATTTTCTGATGCTGGCAGGAGTTGAAAATAAAGTTTTATAATAAATCTTTCATGTTGAATATAATAAAACACATTTCATATTTAATATCTGTTCATATTTCTTAAAGGAAAATTTCCGATTATATTCTTATAGGTTTTTTTATAAAGACGGTTCAAATAATTTTTGCTAATAAATGTACACGTAAACTAAGAATTCACATGATAATATTCATATTAGTCAAATTCGCATCATATAAAAGCATGTTGGCAATTAATGTTTGTATAAATCATGCTTTAACTATGATGAGTATAAAATTGTCATGTAAAATATTATACAAAAGATGCATATTTACGGCTCTCAGGAAAACCTGTATTTCATATTCTACAAAGCATTGAGACTACCGATATATTAAAATGTTCTACAACAGTCTGAATCAGTTAAAATAAAATCATAAAAACTGGACGAAAAACTAAGTCTATCAAGAATTAAATGGTAATCTAAACCATGTGATTTCGTCCCTGCCGGACAATAAGCTCCAAACATTACCTACCAATTATTGGTGTTACCTTTGCCTATCTACAGGGTCCTCGGTACATAAATAGCTAGTTTCAAAATTTATATCCAAAATACTGGTACTACATTTCCTCAAAAATATCGCTACAAAATCTCTAAAATTTGATCAGACTATGTTTTAGACGTGTCATACCATAGTACATTATTATCAAGTTGAACGTCTTTCTACTTCACGATGTTACGCAAAAAGCTTTCGAAAAAATATTGTTAGGTCGATATTATTGATCCCACTGTAACTAGTATGAAATAAAATGTTTGTAAGTTTGTATCATATAGGTGTAAGTGGCAAACACATGCAAGTCTGCGAAGATACTTAATCGCTACCGAAATACTCGCCTTAAATTATCGTCTACGTTCTAAACTATACGATCAGAAAAAGACGTTAACATCATTTAAGAGAATTCATTTTTATGGCCATAAAAAATCGATTGGGAAAAAATCTGAACTTAATAATAAAACATAAATAATCGAAAATCACAAAATAATAATTCTTTTTACCAAAAAGAAGGTTTTATGACAATCATTTCTAGTAACTTGTAATAAACGATAACGTGATATAAATTGTATGATGTTAGATAGCTGTATGAAGACATAATAATGCAACCATAACAGTCATATGACCACCCGCGTGACGGAGCGGTCACCATACCGGTCTGACGCAATAGGTCCCAGGTTCGATCCCCGGCCAGACAGACATCTGAATGATGAGTTTAGATTTCTGTTCTGGGTCTGGGTGTTTCTGTATTCATCTTTGTGTGTCCATGGTACCCACGACACAGGAGAAAATCCTAGTGTGGGGCTATGAGTGTAGAAAATTTTGTTAGTGTTAAATATAATGAACTCGGACTATGCTGCCTTTTTCCCCGTAGTTGATCGAGCAGCAAAATCACTAAAAAGCGCCAACGTCCTTTTCTCTACAATTATGTAGTTACAATAAGACTATAAAGAGGATAAATGAATATAAAAGTTATGAACAGACTTGCTTAGAGATTTGAAAAATTCATCAAAATGTTAAGTAAAATAAAATTGTGGAATATTTTAATAGCATGTAACCTATTGGAAGACTTTTTTTAAATCAGAGTAAGCAAAGAGATGATATACCATTGGCTACGTGGCTGTTTTGGTAAAGTGGAATGTGAAATGAAACTACTAGTGTTTAAATACGACTTATACTAGTCTAATCTAAGTATATCTAAACAGGATGATAAATGAACACAAGAACGTCTTTACATTTTTATAATATATATCAACAATGTTTATTTATAGAGAAACAACGGAGGTTTAAACATTATTGTTCATTTACAATTATTATTTTTTATTTTATGTTTTATCTCATAGCATTTTATTCTTCTTCTAAGGAAATAATGCTATAACCAATCGTCATATTACTTTCTTTTCATCAATCCAAGAGAAATGAGCAAAATGTTCACTTAGTGATATTTACTGTTAATGATCAAATGTTGCTCTTTTCTTATTAAACCTGAAGAAAAGTAGGCTCCTTGAAACCAATCCAAGTTCTTCAGATTTATTATATTAATACCGTCCTATTGTTTCACTATAAATACACTAACGTCGATATGGAAATAACTTCTACTACAAACGCTAACACAATAAAATCTATCCCGTTGCCGACAAATACTGTTATGCAAATATAATAACCAACATCAGTAATGCTACCGTAGTTAAAGCGTTTAATAAAGCTACAAATAAATAACACATTAAAATATCTAAATACAATAACTTAACATTACAGCAGTCAACTTCAAAACCAACAGACACAGAGTCCAGAAATACGAATACAAAGACGTATATAACATTTATGGCTTTAAGATTATGTCATGTATTAATGATTACTTTAGTAAATATACGAACGATTGGTGACTATCGAATCTATGGCACTAAACTATACGCACTTTTCTACGAATAATATCCATAGCATTTCCAAGTACCATAGTTCAGATTTGAATCACAAAACTTACGTCTTAGTACCTGGGCCTTCTTCGCTACATGTATGCAGGTTTCATTTTGTACGCCCGCTTCCAAATCTCACACAAACATACGGTCGAATGGAATCTGTAGAATATGGCCAATGGCATCGAAACATGAGTAATGATCGTCCAAGCCCATAGGCCGTAGAAATGCAATTGGACTGGATGCGATTCAGCTCGGGATTTTTCCAAAGTGTTTATAGCCCACATCGCCAAATTCGTTACCAGAAGGAACGTCACGATCTCTCTTCCAGGCTTCTTTCGCAACTGTTCCGGTGTTTTCGCAGACCGTCGACTCGCGTCTAAGATGAACATCGTCTGACATGTCGTTTGTACCAAAGACGATAACGCGGTGATTAAAATGAGAATCGTATTCTTCTCGATTGTGAAATGTCCTCCGATTATTGTGAACGTGCCATAAATGAACATTCCAGTTTGAGCTCCTACGAGCAATATGTTGTCCAGCTCCAAATTTCGGTTGCCGTCATATTTGAGATTCCGCACACAGACCATTCCAGCTAGGCTTGCAAATGTTGTCATAGCATATAGTGCTAATTCGCATACATTTACTTCCACTACAGCCAAGGTCGCATACTCTTTTTTGGATATAAGAACGAAGAATAAAATAAGCGATATGATTGTCAAAACTAAGACCAGGATTCCGAAGAAAAGTCCCTTATGAGCTCGGGCACAATCAACGCTGTATAAATGTGGGGACTTTTTGTATGCTAGACCTTCAAGAATACGCGCTTTAGCTATAGCTTCTGCGACATCTTTCGATGGATATTTGGAAATATTCTTCCACATGACGTAAAGTATCGCAGCGCAGATAAGCGAGTATTCAATGGTGCAAGGGAAGAGGAACGGTGATGCATCTTGCACTAACGACCCCATGATGTTCGTTCGTCGACACTCGAAGATATGGTGAGGGCCTTTGAGACCCCTTGGAACTCGAAGATGAGCTGCTGCTGGATGAGATGGTGGAACCTCAGTAGCCATCGACGCAAATGCCTTTTGAAATGCTGAAATGATAAAATTACTTAAATTAGATCTATAAGTAGTATAGTAATTATTATAGTAGTAATTTAACTTTTTTAACGTTGAATATTGTTCACTTCGATGATTGACTTCAGGCTGAACTCTCGTCCTATTTGAAATTGTAGTATATACATCAATAAGCGAGACTGAACACTCTATTAATAAAAATAAAAAAACAATGCTAGGAATCCAATACTACCAACCCAATACCTTGCAAAACTTAAATCATATTTCCTACTAGCTGAGCCCGCGGTTTCACCCGCATTTAAAAGAAATGTAACGTGACACCGAAATTATATACATTAACCGAAATTTTATACCTTTAATAATCTCCATTTTATTCTTTTAAATACATGTTTCCCGCACCCGTGCGTTTTTCCGAGATAAAAAGTAGCCTATGTCATTTTCTGACCCTTAAGCGA
>MOOZ01000678.1:908919-926120 GCA_002930495.1 Cecropterus lyciades | reverse complement strand
TCAGTATCGTATATACTTCGATATGCATTTGGTAAAAAACTGTTATTTTGATATTACAAACAGACACTTCAATTTTATTTATATGTATAGATGTATAGATAATACTAAAAGTATGAGTTGACTCGGTATAGTTAAATGCTGGTAAAATTATTATATTTTTAAAATTCTACATAATACTCCGTCAGAGAAATTGATATAATTATGTAAGTTTAGTAACCCATATAAGATTATTAACCCATAAATAATAAATATTTCGTATTAATTAAATTGGAGCGCGTTCGTTATTATCGATCTGCACCGTTTAAAGATATCTATAGAGAGCTCTTATACTCCAGAATTTGGGTCAAAATGCCTTCCGGGGTCAACGACGATAGGAATTCTATCAACATAACTTCGTTCCTACCCGACGGGATCGGAGGCTTTTAATAAATTGAATATTATTCCTATCCACGACCGAGCAAATTCCGCTTAAACCACGAAATATAGACAGCAGTAAATTTATTAAGGATTGAGAGAAATTGAAACAAAGGGAACTGCGCACGATAACAAATTACACGGTTAGAGTAATGCATATAGGATGAGAATGGTCTCTTCAGAAATAAACGAACATAAAAGTAAAATGTTTAGTGCAGCATTAAGTACAATTTAACTAGAAAAGTAAGTACGAGTTAATAACATGATATTTATATATAAAATGTTGGAAGTTGAACTGTAAATCGCACAATATATACATATTTTTGTAATGTCTTACATGTGTTATAGACAGTAATTATGTTATACACTATAGATGAAAACCCGGCTTTGCTCGGTTGAAATGTGACTATGGGTAGGTAGGTATTTTTGTTGTTATAATGAACTAAACGGTATTACATCTTAGACTTAGAAGCAGACACTCGTTAAAGCTGCCAGTTTGCTTGACACCATCACTTGTAGTAACTAGTTTACAGTTTAATATACGGGTCCCAGTGCTAGCGACACCCAAATTCAAATTCCCAGCATATTTATACGAACCTACGAGTACACACGTTCTCAACAGCGCGGCAGCGTGATGCAGAAATATGCGGTAAAATTTTGTAACGCCATCTAGTATAAAATATCAAAATGTTAAGGTATGTAAGGTAAAATAACGCCGCTAGATGGCATGTTTATCCTTTTATTACGTGAATCGGCTTTAAGGAATTCAAGATGACATCCGATGGATAATATGGCGACTATTTACACCATTAGAATTTAACAAAATACTCGACAATCCGAAGTTTGCGGATATATGTTGTCGACTCGAAATCAATATTTTTTTATGTTTTATTATTTAGGTAAGGTTTCAATCAAGTCTACCGTACCCCTTGACGGAGTTATTTATATAAATGATGTACATTGTATTCATTCATCCACATAAAATTAACTATACTTCAATAATTATAAAGATCTTATGATTTTATTATATGTCTTCCGCCTTACTTGGGAAACTAAAAATTAAATCAATCATCGTTACAAACATCTAGGAAATAATTAATTATGTCGCAACAATCGCTATTCACAGTAGCGCGATGTACCTCACTCTATTTCAGTATCATAAAATTCCTAATATGTATTGTAACCCAATTTGGGTATGCCTAAGGATGTAAGTTTTGAAAAATTTAATAATGCTCCAATGATATTTTTTAAAATGAAATATTCGTCACATAAAATGACATAAACCCGCCTTCGGAATGCTGAAATCGGTATTATATGAACATTTATACAAATATTGAATTTGAATGTGCTATTAGTTTTATGTGCTATTAGATGGGACGTACTTAATGTTATTCGCAACGAACACATTGCTTTTAGCATTAAGTCCGCCTTTTGTACCACATTTTAAGGTATAATAAAGTTTAAATAAATAAATAAACACATGACCGTGGGTTTAAACGGCCTATAGAAGGTCAAGATTTTATGGTACAATAGTCAACACTTCATGGTTGCAATGTCACTGAAATAATTTTAAATGATGTCAGAAATTTCATTGAAATAGAACATTAAATAGTTTTTTTTTACCGTACCTCGCATTAAGGTCCTAAAATAAAGTGCAGGCCTCATTATGTTGCATTCAGTTTACCTACCGTTAATCTGAAGTGGTCCAAAAAGAGTAAAGATATCGACTTGATATACAGTGAAGAGAATTAAATGTGAAGACAGTGAAGGATTGTCTTATTAATTATGATCGAACGAAATCTATTGAACTGGAATATGAAAGAACACGTCTGGAGTTGAGATGGCTGAGAATCGATAGTTAAATAATTAAATGATTACAAAGTAAAGTTCTATTATTCCGTCTATAACAAAGGAATGGCGTCGTAGAGATGGCTCGATTGTTTCTCACTCGATCGCCTCACAACACTAAAATTGTAAACGACGCTTCTTTTATTCTACTTGATACGTATTGTTTGAAATAGTTGTAATTATTTTTTTATATTTGTAATGTGGCGGCACTTCTTTATCATTGTAAAGAAGCAGCAAAAAATATATTGTCAGGAGTCGATCTGGTGGTAAAATGATAAATACACATAAATTTATACTTAGAAATAAGGAAGACTTTATGGTATAAAAACTTAGTAAACACGGTCATGATAAAAGACTCTGCTTAAAACCCTAGTTTTATTAAAATAGTTATCTATACGCTATACATAAATAGTGAATAGCATTGTAACATATATAAACGAACTCGATAGTAAAGTCAGAATCAAAGGAGGTAATAAGGTAAGTACCAAAAATAAAAAAATGCGGCCAAGTACGAGTCGGACTCGCAGGCGAAGGGTTCCGTAGCATTATCATTAAATAAAGTTGAACAATTTCCAACTACCGACATAAGATTATTTTGTGTTTGTACGAATTACATAGTTATGATATCTCTCAAACAATCGACTTTGAGAAAAAATGGTTGTAGAAACCTCAAAGTTCCATATATGGGGGAACCCCCCCCCCTTAATATAATTTTATTTTTAAACATAAAAACGAAAAGGGGTTTTCAGAATTCACTTACATACCAAGTTTCAATTCTGTAGTCTTAATTGTTTTCGGATAAAGTAGCTGTGACATACGGACAGACGAACAGACGGACAGACAGACAGACAGACATGAGGAATCTATAAGGGTTCCAAATTTTTACCATTTGGCCAAGGAACCCTAAAATACATAAAATTATATAAAATTAATAAATGTTTTTTCATTTTCAAGCAGGACGGCTTAAGCACAATGAGCACGTTTCATTGTTCACTGCGCATAAATATACCTTACATTTTCACATTCATAAACGTCAAACAAATTATTTCCAAGCTTCAAGCACTGAATAAATACTTCTATATTTTATTAAGCTTGCCTATTTCTTTCTGTATTTGTCGTGTGAACGGCCAATAACAAACAAAACGTTCGGAATGAAGGAGCGGTATCGATTGCCGGCGACAGCCTAACACGCGACTTACCATACACCTACAAAGCGGAAGTACACCTGGGTTAACGTAGTAACAATAAAAATTCCACCAACTTGGTACACGGAAGTCATAAAGTTTTAAAATTGTGAGTTCCTATCTATTTTATGTTTCTTTTGTTGTACCGTTGTCTTCATCATAATTATTTCATAAATCGTAAATGCTTCCGCAAAAAGATTGTTGGATTAATGCAAAAAAAAATCGTTTATTTTTAGTAAATTAAAATCCATTTATTCCATATACTGAATATAAAAAAGGTTTGTAAAGCTTTCTCCATAGGATTTTCTGTCAAAGCTCATTTACAGAGAAACTTTTTTACTTCAATCATCAACAAACTTTAAAACAGATTTCTATATTGAAACAAACAATATTTTTTTGTATGGACGGTCGTTCTGTATACTTCTATAGCAGTATTCCCGATGTGGGAGTTAGAATGCCTTTAATAATTTAAAAAATCAAGCAAATTACACACAGCGAACTCAGACTAACGATGTCTTTGAAAGGACACATTCCTATATATCCTCAGCAAAAGGGACAAAATAAGCTCAGATTATGCGGAACAATCAATATCTGTCAGATGTCGAAAACTTAGGATCTTCGATAAATTCAACAATTGATTGAAAAAATCTTCATGCTTGAATACACGAGTTTATCAATATCCGGCGCGTCACTGAAAAGGTACATACATATATAAGATACATACATACATAGATATACGGTTTTTAAGTAGGGTCGACGGAGGAATTTTGCTGACGTAAAATCCTATCGGTTTGTAATAACTTTTCAATACGCTTTGATGGCTAATGGTAAATAACGTTTTCATTAGAATTTTTAATATCCAGACTCGTAAAAAGGGTAACTTTTATGGTAGAGAATTTGCGTAAAATGTTGCTCTTTGTTAGTATGATATAACGTTTATAGAAATTGAATAACAAAAAATGTTGAACTTTAAAATACTTTCAATTTTCTGGCAATCTTTTTAAACTGCTTTATCTATTTTTTCTTCTATTTGAATATTCCATAATTCTACATTTTTATGATACACCTCTACAAATTAATGTGATTTATTTTTAATAGATGATTATAAAACAAAATTATAATTACTAATACGGTTTTAAATGAACGCATAAGAATCAACTAGTTTACATTATGTTGAATCATTTGAGTCTCTTTTATCTCTAATTCATAATTCCTTGATATTTCTTGTTTATTTATAGTTCTAAATATTAATATTTTTGCTATTCTCCCATATATGTTAGAAGTATTAATAATATTATCATTTTCTTTACAATAAAATGAATGTCTGTACCTTTTTTTCTCGAGGGTTTCCCCCTCGAGAAAAAAAGCTCCTTTTAGTCGCGTCTTACGACAGGCAGGGGACGTATAGGGGATACCGTAATATATCTACCTAAATGTCTAGTTCAGGGGCAAAATCTAGAAGATGAGCATTAGGGTCGTCCAGTGTAATATCAACACACAATGCGGTCACCAACAGGCATGGCAAGCACAATGGCTAATGGCAAAAGCTAGACGTCCAACAGTGGCCCTAAAAAGGCTAATGGTTGGATGGACATCTATTTTACAATAATGGGTGCGCATTTGTACACCAATTATATTACTTACCTAGTCTGTGCGACAGTCCAATTGTCTTGTTCTCAGGGTCGTAGAAGGTCAAGATCTCGTGTTTCGTCTCTTGGACCAACACGTTTAGCCATACACTCAAATTGGTGCCAACCATGTGCATCAGGCCAAACCGCGCGACTATCTTGTGCTTGTATACTTTCATCTGTAACCATGCCAAGTTCCGTATAAATAATTATAATCTCAAAAATACTTATAATCGAAAATTAAATAATTTGAATGGTCAAAAAATCATCTTTCTCTCATTATAATTTATCTACCACGATAAACACATATTTTTCATTTCTGCTATTTTTAACCCTTTCTTTTTTTTTTTGTTCTTCTTTATTTCTATTCCAATAATGACTAACATTCTTCAGTCTATAACGATTACTTCCTAGTATGACGTATGTTTTACTCAATGTTAACGAAACGATGTACAACTATTAATTATTTTATAGCTTTTAAAATATTTCTAATACCTTAATTTTACTGATTAATTACTTATTTAGTCATAGGTAAATTAAACATTAATTTTAATTATAAGCTAGGAATTAAAAAAAAAAAAAACAGTAAAATGGTACCGCAATACCACCTAAAGGTAATTTAGGTGTTATTGAGGTACATGGTAGGATTTATAAAGTGATATACTATATCAGTTATTTAAACATACGAGAATAAAGCTCTTATTTTCCCAGGAGACGTTGTTCTATTTGGCCGCATTAAGAGAAGAATTCCAATCACGTTTTCGGATAAGTACACAAGTGAAATGGACTGAACACTGAGGGGATCTATTTTAAATGAATAATTCAATAGTCTACTACAACTAACACATAATAACTTTCACAATACAAACCTCGTTATTCAAAAATATGAAGTACATCTGTATAAAGATGAAGGCCATTCGGGTGGCGGGTGTGAGCGCGAGTAATACGTTGTGACAGTTGGTGTTCCTCTCCAGTTCCCAGTACTGACCGAACTCCAGACCGGAGTAGATCATAGAACCAATGCCGAAAGCTGAGGAAGTGATACATTATATAAAAAAGTATATTTAAAAAAAAATCAAAATTAGCTGATACTCGGACAAATATTAATAATAATAATTTAATATGGTTTGGTGGAGTCGATTTGTATACAGTTTTATAAGCATACATGACAATGTGCTCCATACATAAAAGCATATAACAGATGATCTAAGAATATCTTTCCTGAAAAGATAAGATAAATCTCTTCTGAATCCAATTGTTTGCGTATCTTCTATGATTTATGTTCGTCTTGTATGTTTCTTTGTATCCCTTGAATAGTTGTGAGCGTAAACGTGAATGATTTGCAATTTCTGAAGAAGAGCGGCTCGATCTATACAAAAAAATCTAAAAACCTCTCCTTATTTCGTAATAACACAATTTAACGCTATTACTACGCAAATCTGGAACGGAATAGTACAAAGAAACTTGTGATCTTAAAGTTCTACTAGACAAAACCATTCGCAAACATAAGGATCACATCTAGCAATTTATAAATAAAAATAGCAGAAATTTAATGAAATTTATAATTATGATATACCTATAAGAAATGCAAATATGATAATTTAATTTTGAAAACTATTCGTATTTTCCACGACCCCAAAATACCGTTGGTAATTCAGTTAAATACCTAGCAGTCATGCCACGCATTTCGTAATTAAGAGAAAAGTGCTTAAAACATTCATCCGAATAATGGTAGGAATGATGATAGTGTCAAAGAATAAATAAGAGAAAAAATATGTTGAAAGAATTCCACCAAAATTCGTTGTTTTATTTCATACTACATATTTATTTACAGGTTTATTATTATTCCTATAAAAATCGAAGCAGAACTAATGACGGCATGCCACACTGATGACTAGTCACTAGTGACTATGCATCACCGTATCGTTTGAACTTTTCTATAACGTTAAAAGATTCCATATCAGTTCTAGGAATTAAGCAAAAATAAATCTACGAAGTCTCAGCGTCCATACACATAACATTTCGAATGCTTTTTTTTTATTTATAAAATTTATTCAGAGGCAATTCTTTTGCAAAGCTAGAAGTCTTACATAAAATAACATAGGCTGCAATTTAAACTGAAATCAAGTAGTAATAAACATAATAACATAAAACCCGAAAATCTGTGTATTACGTTAAATATCTAATCTGTCTTTTTTCATACCAATTATTTATATCTAAGAAGATTACAACTACGAGTGAAGTTTATCCGAAGTCCGCCTAGATTACGGAGAAGTTAAGTGAAAGGGAAATTTGTTGTAACGAATTTGGGTTGCTAGCAAACTTTTTCTGATGTAAAAGTTTTGTTACTTAATAGCCTTGACAACAGGACCAAATTAATAGAAAGACTGATGAGTGTGTGTAGTTGTGCGTATAAATAATAAATATAATTCCTATCCAACAATGTAGTTTAGGTATATTTTTCATAAGTATTCACCAACGGTACATCTTCAAATAAATGCTGCTTCAGTACACTACTTGATTAAGTGGCTACTGTAGTAAGCACCAAGCCAACATTCTTATGCTTAACTAACCACCCTGGAGCGCACATGTATTTATTGGTCACGACTTTTATTCAACTATTTAAATATAATACTTTTCATATCAGCAACACACGTTTATAATTTTTGTAGTAACGATGTAAAGTAAGTGTAAACTCTAGAGATAAACGCTTGGCGCGCCACTGCAGCGACACGTGCACTGCAGTCGCGATTCTATGCTGCATCAACACAACTGTCTGTAAACTTAATTCAACTAACAATAATTATAAACCAATGGTATTATAGCTTCTTACCAACAGCACCCATCCTCAGATAAAAACTGCCGTAGTGATGTGTGCGCGAAGTAAGCGCAAAGCCAAGGGAAAGTCGCTTGGCCGGTAACTGCGGGACCACGTGCGCTGCAGTCGCTGTACTGCGCTCAGTGCGGGACGAACATGAATCCGATTCTGACGGTGACGAACTTGATTCTGATTCTGGGTAAATCAACATGTCTTGATATAAATAAATGATTAATCAACTGTTTCATTATATAAATCACCTATGAGCTCAGGTGGAAATTAAATCCAAAAGCATAAAGAGGATAATCGGAGTATATTGTAAAAAACCAATATAATATATAATTTCTCAAATTCAAGACAAGGCTTATATCGAAAATTAACGCTTTTTTATATGATTGAAATAGCAAACGAGTATGCAGTCCACCTGACGGTAAGTGGTTACTGCTGTAAATATGCATATCTGTAAGCAATTTCATTTAGAATAGGGGTTCTACCTGAAGTCAATCACAGATGCGTTGCTACTTTTTTTTTTATAGTTCGGAAGTAGCAAACGAGCATGCAGCCCACCTGATGGTAAGTGGCTACTGCCGCCCATGGACATCTGTAATCAACCCTAGGCAAGATCAAAGTGTAATCTAATCAACCTTAGGTAAAATTAAAGTCTCACCTAAGGTTAAACACAGATGCGTTGCTATCCCTGAAGACTAAGTATGTTTCCCTTACCACACCCTTCAGACCAGAACACAACAGCGCATAACACTGCTGTTATTAGGCAGAAATAGGTGTGGCGGTGGTGCTTCCGGAGTCGAACCACAAACAGTTCTATCACCTTCAGTCTACTTCTGAGGACTAAGATGTTCGCCTCATATATAAGTGAGCCGGCAACCGCACCCTTCCACCGAAACGCAAGAACTACAACCTGGTTTAAGTTAATTAGCTAAATATGGTCTAAAAACTATCATCATTGTGTTTAAGTATTCAAAATTCATAATTAAGTCATCCACCACGACTCTGTTTTCAGCTTTACAGTTGCCGCATAACATGAACAGTATAAAATAACTTGCACCAAACTGAGCTTCCGGTACAGAATTTCACTTTCAAATTCAGTTGAACATTACGAATCCCTAAAGTTCGGACCACTACCGCACTGCAAACAGACTGTTGGGCATTTGAACTCATTTAAATAACAAATTTGGCACCGTAGAATAGCGTAATACCTACAACCTTTGAAAAATGCTTCTTTTTTATTATGACTAGCTAAGCTACACTTTGGTATACCTCAGTCTGATATTACTTATTTATTAAGGAAATAAATATTCCGTTCGCGTTCTCGTGGAAATTTCGATATACAAAATTATATAAAAGTACTCATAATAAATTCAATGTTTTACAACAAAATCGAGTCATTCTATTGACTTATTTTTGATTCTTTCAGATACATTCACACTTACCTGGTTCGAGTAATCACCACATTACATACTGATCTTCGAGATGAAATTGAGCCAATTAATAAGAAAAAAATCACACTCCTTGAATAACTTAACCATATAGCAGTGACAGTTAAAATAATTTCCATACAGTGTACTTCTAAACGGTAATACTTAACGTTATTTCATAAACAGCATTATATTTCAAACCGCTGTGGTTTCTGATGCTATTTTATTGTGTTTTCTATTATGTCATTAAATGATAAATATATCATTCAAAATAGTTTATCTATTTTCAAGGATATATTTCACTACAGATAGTTAAGTTTAAATAATTAACGAAGTCTACGGAAGCAAGGAAAGACAAAGGATACGCGACGAAATTCTCTCCTGCGTTATTTCGTGGACAAAGTTTCAAAGCCCGCATGTAATAACGGTACAGAGCATTGTTAGAAACATAAAACTCATTTACATTTTCAAGGAAAATTAATTTTAGGCTAGCAGTACCATTGTCAACGAATTGTTTTTAACCCAATTATTGTTGCCATTATTTCCAATCCCTTTTTACCCGACTGCGTCAGAAGGTAATGTTTTTCGAGTGTATGTATGAATGTATGTATTTTTTTTGCATGTATGTTCACATCTTTGGGACGCGCTACATCCCAAACGGCTTGACAGGTTGTGACGTAAGATATAACATTAGAATCGTCTCATTTTGGAGGGTGGCATAGGCTATATATGTTTTAAACATAGCACCTACAAAAACCTGGGGGAAAAGGGGGGGAAGGAACAACTTTTTTACTATCACAGCAATATTGGTATTAAATGAAAGCTAGTAAATATTCTGAAACCATTCTAAAAATATAATATATTATAATTCCTTTGAAGTGTCTGTAATATCAAAATAACAGCTTTTTACCAAATTCATATAGGAGTATATACGATACTGATAACAAAACATCAATTACTAAAAATTTTGTCTGTCTGTCTGTTTGTTCTGGGTAATCTCTGAAACCGCCGGAGCGATTTTCACTGGACTTTCACTGTTAGATAGCTGATGTCATATGGCGTAACTTAGGCTACTTGTATTTTAAAAAATCTAATTAGGGTTCCGCACAAAAAATTAAAACCTAACAAACCGCGCGCGCTCTACGCGCACGTATATGTAAATATGTCAAGTTACATTTTTTAAACGCGGGTATAACCGCGGGGTTCAACTAATACAAAAATAAATGACAAATTAAGCAATCTTTTTATGTTCCACCGTTGGATACTGGTCATTCCTACAACTGCTAGACTGGAAGCACACTCCTCGTTATTTCAATGCAATTTTTTTACGAACTCACTACATATTAAAATATACTCAGATGTAGCGTATAGTGTGGTACAACCTCTCGTTGACATTCAAATTGTAAGCATTACTTTAGATTCAATGAAGCAAAGCAGAAGCTAGAGCAAAACACTATTTTTGAGTATATTTTCCAGTTTTTTACGCTCTAAATCGTTAGCAAACCGTATTTCGCGCTTGCTTTATATTACAGGCATTGACGGTATATCTTTTAATGAATGTGGTAACTCACTAGTCACGACGGTTTTGTCAGCTGCAGAGCGGGACCTGTCCCTCAATAGAGCCGCATACATGTATAAAAGGAACACCATACTGCCGATGTAGAGGTATAAATAGAATCCCTGCAAGAAAGAATATTATTAAAAACGGATTTACAGATTTTCGTAAACCGTGTTATGTGGAAATCTGCTGCTGGGTTTTGACATCTCTTGTGATTCTAATTAGAAATCATAACACATTCAGGAAACATAGTAACATCTGTAAGAAGACACATACAGGGTGTCTTTGCCCTATGGAGTTTATATGAAATAGTACCTATATAGTTCTTAAGGTGGTAGAATTATTTGTGAATCGAATCCGGAAGCACAAATTTCTGCCTAATAACAGTAGAGTTATACTGCATCCTCAGGGATAGCACGCATCCGTGGCTAATCTCTAGTAAGAGTCTAATCTTATTTGGAGTTGATTACAGATATCCTTGGGCGGCAGTGGCCACTTACCACCGCTAGCTCGTTTGCTACTAAAAAAAACTACATATTTAAATTTAAGCATTCATGGCTGAATGCTTTCATGGCTGAACCCAAGCAGTGAATGTAGCAATATTTCACCGTTAAGTATTGCGGTCACCAACATGCACAGTCTACTAGACAAAAAAGAAGGAGTTCTTTGTAGACAAAAGCAATTTTTTTAAGGACAGCGTAGGAATTCTAGAAATTCTCACACAATTGTTTACTACTTTCCTCTAAAAGTACTATAATACAATCGGCGAGTTTTAAATGTCAAAATATGTTTACACACAAAAACTTAAAATATAGATATTTTCAAAATTAATAACACAAGCATCCATTACGTTTACAGGTATAGAAATCTAGTTAGTTACCTCATAAAATGATGGTGGAATATAGGTAGAGATGACTTCGGCCATGGGAAACGCGACGCCCATAACGACGAGAAGCTTTCCATACAATGCGGATAGAGTCGTCGCGAGAGCATCGCCACTGGAAATAACATCTCGTTTAATTCACTTATCTATACTAATATTATAAAGCTGAAGAGTTTGTTTGTTTGAACGCGCTAATCTCAGAAACTATTGGTCCGATTTGAAAAATTCTTTCGGTGTTATATAGCCCATTTATCGAGGAAGGCTATAGGCTATATATCATCACGCTAAGACAACAGGAGCGGAGCAGCAATAAAGAATGTTTCAAAATCGGGGTTTTTTTTTCTAATCAGAGCTTCCGCTGCATGCATAATGTTAATGTATGTCACGTTACATTTCTTTTTGACGCGGGTGAAACCGCGAGCTCAGCTAGTGAAATGATAAAATGAACACTAACGACCGACTTACGGTGTCCGTAGTACGAGTTCCGTCAAAGTGATCATTGTTAACGTTTCCATCCATACATCGCAATGTACATTGTACGTTTAAGTTTTCGTTTTCGGCCATTCCTTGCAAAGTGCAAAGATGAAACGTAATAAACTAGTTCCAGGGCATGATAAGGCATACAAAGTACATGATCAGACTTAAGAACTTCATGTGATAAAAATTTGTATACATTCTACCATCAAAATACATTTCGATCGCTATCAGAACGATAACCAAAGATATAAATAAAAAAAGAGGAGCCATTACATGTAAATATTTATAAAAATATATTTTCATATATTTAATTCGACCTGTCTAATTTACTAGATGTGACAGATATAAAAATATGTGACTAAAATAAAATATGAGTAAGACTAGGGCTTGTATGTGGGAGGGCACGTGTAGAGGTACTACTCTAAAGATTACCACAATATTAAAATATTGCCATAAAAATAGAGATATATGAAAAAAATAAACACTTTTGGTAATCTTTACAAACATTTTTTGACTTGTCTGATAGTTGAAAATGTTTGCATATAGTCGTCATCAGCTCATGATGCTAAGCTGATGAAGGAAGGTAGAACTCTTTAATGCTAACCATTAAAGAGGTGTACCTTCCTGTAAGGTATTTTTAAATATAAATACTAATAAATATAATTATAACTAAACAGAGACATACAATGAAAAATTTGGCGTTCATCTCCTCAACCCTGATTATACAGGGGTATTGCATAGGGGGTATATATTAAGATTGTTTAACAGAGATTAAGATGAAAAAAAGTGACCTTCAACTCTTTAACCCTGATGATGTAGGGTACAGAAATCTTAAGCCAAAGGAGTTAGCTATTTGGTGCTTACGGATATATAATAAGATTATTATCCAAAGACATATAATGAATTTTTTTAACTTTAACTCTTGAATCCTGAAGATGCAGGGGTACTGCAGGACTAAACCATAAATGTAGAGCATTTGGTGCTTACAATTTTATAATAAGATAAGCAGAGACCACAATGAAAAATTTGACCTTGAAACCTTTAATCCTGATGATGCAGGGTACTGCAAGCCTAAGCCACTTGGTGATTTCGGATATGTATAAGGTATTTAAGCAGATTATTAAGTAACGACTTAAGACAAGAAATTCTACCTTCAACTTTTCAACCCTCATCATGAGGTATTGGTACCCAATACCTCAACCGTATGAGTTAACTATTTGGTGTTTACGGGTATGCATACAATAGCCATCCTAAGAAGAAATGTAGTAGCGTTTTATATAGAATGGATTAAGTTGGGTTGGAACGTTAAAGAAAACTTAAGAACAAGCGAACAGGGCGCGGTAGCGCCCTGCGAGCGGGTGCGCCCAAGTCATATAAGTTCAGAACTAACCTTTATTCACCTCAGGACAATTTATAAAAGCTATGGCGTAGATTTAATTTTACATATTAATTGTATCATCACAAGTATAAGTGTATCATCACTAAAAAGCGTGAAAAAAATTTTTTAACAAAAAATAGAAACCGACATCTATGCCACAAAAAAGTAGAAAATAATTTAAGTATATGTTGGGATTGTACATACATAGTACTAAAGTCAGCGCTCATATACTCGTAGGACATAAGATTCGTCGTCGTGATCTAGCGAAATATGATGAGCGCCGACTTCGGGACTATGTACTGTGTATGTACTAACCCAACATATACTTAAATTATTTTCTACTTTTTGTAGCATAGAAGTCGGTTTTTATTATTTTTTTTTAAGATTTTTAAGCAGTCAGGTTTATGTTTTAATATTTTAACAAAGTTACTAATTATTTACCTCTTGTCCTAATTTGAATTCCACGTATAAAAAGTCGCAGGTATACGCTAGTATTATTATAAAGGTCGGAATTATCGACCCTAGGGTACATGCAGCCTTAAAACCCCTACTACGAAACTTAAAAATGCATACGGTGCTACGGTTACCTTTTGTATGGAACGAGCTTATTAACAATTCTCTATAGTAAATTCATCGCGCCTTACTCTTTTTGTAAGTCCCCCAGAATACTTAGTCCCTTGACAGCTGTTCACTTTGTAGCCGCAATATATTCAGTATCCATCAACATTATATTCGTGTTTTCATTATTCATTCATTATTTGGCTCACTTTTATGGGGCGACCATCTTAGAACTCGGAAGTAGCACCGCACCTGTGACTGACTTCAGATAGAAATCCTGACATTTTAAAATAGCTTCAAAAAAGGAAGTTTTTATTTCGACTGTATGCTTTTATGTTTCTTTGTCGATAATGTACTTATTGCTTAAATTTATATTTTTAGCCTGAAGCAGATCTTGCGTTTCGGTGAAAGGATGTCGGTGCCGAAACACTTTCCTTTGAGGTGACCATCTTAGTTCTCGGGAGTAGCAACGCATCAGTAATTGACTTCAGATAGAACCCCTGTTTTGTATGAAGTTGTTTACAAATGTCCATGGTTGGTAATGGCCACTTACCATCAGGTGGTGTGCAGGCTTATTTGTTACTTCATTCTTATAAACTAGGAACATAGTTAAAAACATTAAAACAAAAAACCCTACTGCTTTAAACGATTTTTTTATTCATAATGATATTTATTTAATGTATCTATATTGCATTGGTCTATTTACTAGCTTTCATTTGATACCCATATTGTCGTAATAGTAAAGAAGTCGTTCCCCCTTTTCCTTAATTTCCAGGCGCTATTTTTAAAAATTATATAGCCAATGTCACTTTCCACACTGAAACGATATGGAGACGATTCTAATGATATGTCATACGTCACAATCCGTCAAGCCGTTTGGGATGTGGCGCGTGCCAAAGAAATGGACATACGTACAAACAAACATACATACATACGCTCGAAAAAATATTACCGTCTTTCTAAAGCAGTCGGGTAATAAGCATTCAATAACTAGTAGGATGTTTTTATATATGTATGTATGTTTTAGGAAGTAAATATTCTGCATAGGTGTGACATATTCGCTATGATCTTAAAAACGAGGACATTCAATTACTGAAAGTTAAATCGCAATTTAGTAATTACTTTTAACTCTGTTTTAGTACTTTTTCAAAGGGCTCATTATGAAATATAATAAAAACATCTCGGGTGTCCTTTTATTAAAGGCGCCTTTCCATCAAGCTTGTAAAATACGGCGCCTCACTTGCCTTTGTATACGAGATAATTTAACTTTTTTGCTTTCATAATAAGGAATGAACTTTATCTCGCTGTCTTCATTGAGATTGATACAAAGAGTTAATAAGGCTGATTTGACGTAACAAGAATACGCTTTTATCGACATTTCCGTTCCTGCCACGCAGAAATAGGTTCAATTGACTTGGAAAATTAGCGTTAATAAATTCCCTTTCATCTTTATTCTTATTATATTTATATCTTTGTAACTAATACATCAGCAAATAATACAACATCAACAGTTTCACAGTTCAATTTCTGGATTGTTGGTTTCTTAAAAACCGAACATGCAGTTTGCCAGATAATAAGTGGCCACTGCCGCCCAGAGACAACTGTAAATAAGTACAGATAGGTTGAATGCCCTTAGGTTCGTTGCAGATTCCTACCATTGAGGAATAAACACCTCGTATAAGTATATAACATTATCCACGGATATGACGTTGTTGTGGAGAATTGCAAAGGATTTAAACCACTTCTATACTCTAAACTACAAACTTACACTAGTAAGGTCTTCCAACTAAGGCTTCGGGAATACTAGTAAAAATATAACTTCACCGTGAGGAAACCTACACACCGAAGAGTTCTTAAAAAAAACTTAAATTTGTGTGTAGTTTTGCACTTGGCCAGCGCGGTGGGCTATGGCCTAGGACTCTCTTATTGTGAGAGACGGCCCGTGCTCAGCACTGGGACAATATAAATTGGTGATGATGTATTTTAGTTCTGGGCGGCCTCGATGTTAGCACGAAGTTAATTTCAATGTCAACTTTAGTAGAGACTCGAAACTTTGTTACAAAAGTACTAATCAGACCTTCTTATCTGAATTTGGATATGGATCTGAGCTTATAAATGCTCAATACCTAAAAGAGAAATCGCATTTACATATGACGTGCATTTATATATAGGAAAAGCGTTGAAATTCAAGTTGCACCCCCGGGCGGCACGTATGGGCGCGTAAGTTTTAGATAGGTGGACATTTGTTTTCGACCAAATTGCAAGGACAGAAGTGTCAAAAATAACTTAGTATAGAGACTATTTAGTATTTTGATACTTAGTATTGGGATTACCTTTATCATAATACTAAGTGATAAGTCTAAAAAGTTTAGAGATACTATTAATAAGTACTTCAACTATTCTTCAGTTGTACTAATACGCAGCGAGCATAAACAAGCATGCAGCCCACCTGATGGTACGTGGCTACTGCCACCCATGGACATCTGTAATCAGCTCTAGATAAGATCAAAGTCTCACCTTAGGTTAGCCACAGAAGCGTTGCTACCCCTGAGTACCACACCCACCGCACACCATACACCACACACCACACCCTTCAAACCAGAACTCAACAGCGCATAACACTGCTGTTATTAGGCAGAAATAGGTGTGGCGGTGGTGCTTCCGGAGTCGAACCACAAAGAGTTCTACCACCTTCAAATTTATTAATACTTAATTAGTAATCTATGTTAATTTATTCCTCAAAGAGGCAACAAATTCAACCCCGCCTCGGGCGGCACACGAACACACTATATCACTTCCACAAATTCTTACTAATACTTCTTAGTTTCGCACATATACGTATAAATACCTGCAACCTTAAAAATACATAATGTTAAATTGTGCACCAAAATTCGAATTTCCGGCTACACCATCTCAAACAATAACAGAATATTGCTCGCGGCATCTGGTAGAATACACCGTGTTGAAATAAATTTTCTTACACACGCTGTACGGGGTGGCTTTATATTTTTAATATTCA
>MOOZ01000678.1:870727-885341 GCA_002930495.1 Cecropterus lyciades | reverse complement strand
TGTTGAAGTGTATGTGTTAGTGTACAATTGTGTCGCTGGCCGTGTGTATGTTATGTATGTGTATGTATGTATATGTATGTGTGTATGAATAGAAATATAACTACATAAAATATATATGTATAATGTGTTATTGTTTGTGTAAAGTTTAATATAATTAATAAACTACATACATGTAAAATATGTTATGTGGGTGAGGTGCCCACAGTATCATCAACACCTACAGCGGTCACCAAGACATGTCACTCGCGATGACTATGGATAAACAACCTCGTTATGAGAAGCCGATGCCCAGCAATGAACCTCAAAGGGATGACGGATAAAGGGATATATACCTAAGCTATTTAATTCTAGTTATCTCTTACCTTTTGTTCGAGTTAACAGGTTCCAACTAGCTTCAACCAAAAAAATATTAGGAGGCTGCATGCCTGTTTTTTACTTCAATTACCCAAAGTACAGTGAATGAAACGAAACAAATTTACCAACGTGTTTACACGTACCTTAATGAGTTTCTTTTTACAAACTCCGTAACAAAATTGATGACACGCTATCTACACCGATCCTAATTTTTCAGGTTACATTCGGCCGTTCGTTGACAACTAAGCTACCCTTAAATTTATCATGCTTTTCATCAGGCCGTTCCGCTGAATTTTAACAAACACTCCAAGTGATGGTTAAGGAAAACGACGCAGAAATTGATAGCGCTACGCCCTCTCACTCAGGAATCACGCTGACGACGAAATTTGAATAACTTTTATAAGGATCACCCAAAGTTTGACAAACCACCCCCTGGTACAATTATGTAACTCAACAATGTAGATATTAATAGAACATTTATGAATAAAATTTGAATGAAAGTTAAGTCTTTTTACACAAATCGGATGTCGTTCAATTAATTAATCATTCAAATTGAAATCATGGAGGATACTTTTTAATAACTTTTATGTAAATGTTCACGGTAACTGTCATGGGAATATTATTATTGATTATCATAATCGTTATTGTAGTATACTATATTATGATTATATTGTTGAACAAAGCAATTAACGCTTATTTTACGAATTCATCACTACTACCTGTCTCTTTTTATATATAAAGGACATAATCAAGGCGGACTAGCAAAAGCTTGAAGCAAATAGGTGGTAGTCTACTATAATACTTTACGAGCAAAATTTAAAATATAAAATCAGTTACAACCAAAGCAGACGCAACCGAAACCAGATTCTTAATTACTTCAGTAGCCTATAGTATAATGTTTTTATTAAAACATATTTTAATAAAAATATTATCCTATAAATTTTCATAAATATCAACATCACTCAATTCTACGGCAATAAAATAAATACTGTCATATTTACATTCACATATTTTCCGACTTGCCGCAGTATAACACGAACATTGGACAAATAAGGACCATTGAGTAAACACATACATTATGGTTGGTGAAATATTTGACGACTGTACAAAATGGGGGCTGTTACGAATAACGCCATACATTTCATAATTGCGTGTGATGCAGCACTGAAGCCGGAGTGGCGTGAAAATAAACATACGTAAACAATCGACAGGGTTGCCAATGACGTTTTTGAATTTCGTATCCAAAGGTAAAAACGGAACCCTATTACTAAGCCTCCCCTGCATGTCACAGGACTCTATCTTTTGAACCGTAACTAGACAGACTAGATAGACACTTTATTTTATAACCGCTATAATAAAAGATATTAAAATAACAAAAAGTTACAAATACAGAAGGTCCAAAACATAAAACCGATATTTGTCGTCATTTTTCAGCTTATGTATTGGACGGTAATAAGTAAATACTTTAAATTATCACAATTTATTTATTTATGTAAAAGGTATTATCACAATTTATTTATTTCTGTAAAAGGTACAATAAAAAAACTAATAGAATATAATTTTAATTTAAAGATAGAATAAAACTTTATGTGTGCGACTAGCACTTGACCAATATATTTTTTTAGCCGACTGCGTCAGAAGGAGGGTTGTTGTTTTTCGAACGTTTGTATGTATGTACATGTCTTTCTACGCCACGCTCTATAGCCGGATGGATGGTATGCCACAATACCATTAGAATCGTCTTAGTTTGCAAAGTGGCATAGACAATATAATTAAAAAATTAAAAAAAAAAATCTTATATTATTAACAATATAGATATCAAATGAAAGCTAGTAAATAGACCATTACAAAAGTATATTACTTTTGACAAAAATCATAAAACTGTTAAACTAAATATATTATCACAAAAACAAAAACCCGACTGTTAATTTCAGTTATATTAATTTCTTGTTACACGCATCGCTTTAATAACATAGTATTTATTGAACTTTATTATTAGGGGTTTATGTCATATATCATTTCAGTCAACCCTTGATGATAGTGAGTTGTCGTACATACTACGAACATACGTAGTGTGTACTGAAACGAACACAAAACGATTTATTTTAATAGATCCGTTAGGAGCATGTATTACCTACTACTTTCACTTATTTATTTTACATGAAATAGAAAGGTTACTTACTCACTTATTGACAAACATCGCAGAGCGTAAACGACTGAAGTGAATCAGGAAATTTAGACAACGGTTTGATTGTATGATGTATGATATATTATTGATTGTATACCCTCGAAGAAAAATTTTGAAATTTCTCCCCTAGGGGGTCAAAATGGGGTCCATTTTTTATACTACATTATGTGAATGAAGGCGTGGTAACAACCAAAGTAATATATATTTTCTAATGAGTCATATTACAATATTTGTGTTATCCATCCGATGTTATATCCACACACACGACTTCTGTATGATCGCAAATTGCTTTCTACACCTATGGACTAGGTTGTAAGCATTCAGCTCTTCAAACCAGAATAATAATATACAAATACCTACTAACCTAATAAGTAGGTACGGTAATTGTGTTAACTCTGTTAAACCTACTATTTATTTTATTCTATAGAGAAGATAATCTTTCAATAAATTAAACCTTTCTTAATATTTGAGATCACATATCATTGTGAAAAATGGTGATACTATTTTAATTCCTTAACTGACAGATATTTTCATACATAATGGATAAAGAACACGCACACGTTGAGTTTGAGAACAGCTATTTAAGCAAACAAACTGAACAATGGATATGTGCCGATCATTAATAATTTACCTCGTAACACGTCCATAATATGTCCTATCGCCCGGAAGCATATTCCATTATGCAAACGATACATATTTAATTACAATCAAAAAATATGTGTCAGTTTATAAAGGCATTACCATCTTAAAACCCCTTTGAAAGCGTGACCTATATCCTATTTGAATAGAGACAAATGACAACGAATAAGGGGACCAGATTCATCTTTCAACAATCAAATTGTGAATCACAGCATCAATGATTCCTTTGTTGAATTCATCCGGAGTTTGAAAGAACAAAGAAATACGTGAATTGCAATTAAGATTTGTTGAAAATTTTACTCGTTATATGCCTATTTTTTAGTGATCAGCTATTTTTTACGTTTGACCTTTTGTCTTTTTTTCCTGAGGTTGGCCACAGATGCATTGCTAATCCTAGGGTATTCCTTAATTCTAACTTATTAGTCAGAATGCCTCGATAAGGTATGTAGGTATATATATACCACACCCTTTGGATCAAGACACTAACACTACTGTTATTAGACAGAATTAGCTCACTTCAGGTTTCAGCCTGAATTCGACCTCAGTTGGAGTGAAATCCAATCTTATCTGGAGCTAATTACAATATTCCGATGATGACAGTAGTCATTACCATCAGATGGACAGCAATTCAGCAATTTGCTACTTCTATATTATATTCATGATGCACAAATATATATTGAAAATTTCTTATACCAGAAAGCTTTAAAAGTTAATAGTTAATAAAAAAGAAAATTTTAAAAGTTATTCATAGAACTCCGAAGACGCTCCGAGATTACTTTTGATCAATCCAATTACGTAACATCAAGCCTTCTCTTAGAATGCGCTCTAATTGAATAACCTAAGAGTCTTCGAATAGAAACTCATTTCTCGTGACGAAATCGAATAACTGAGACGGCGACGACCACGCCGAGCGCCATTTCCGCATCCAATATGGCCGCGTTTGATTTCCGGGCCCGTTTCCCGCGTAAACGGTTTACTTCGGATTACATGCTACGTTTATTTTAATCAACCCAAATGCAAGCGTCTGTATAAAGGTAGGCGGGTAAAATAAAGCAATGTATCAGGTAAGCCTTATTGAGTTTTTGCCGACTACATTAACATGGGCTTTCAGGATGGGTCGTAAATGAACGGTTTTAAATGTGTATTATATACATATTAAAATAATATTGCTTATACGTAGACTGCTTGAAAAAATCGTTTTTAAATCCTCCATATTATATAAATTAAAATTTTCCGTCTGTAAATCGCACATATTTGTAACAAATTTAGTTTGAAGGACCAATAATCTAAAATTCTAAAATTTTTAGAACTTTTGCCTGTCCCCCTGTGTGTTTTAAATCGCATAAATGAAAACTACTGAATTTAATTTAAATTACTGAATACATGTATAGTCTGTATCTTGATTTAACATTAAGTCTTTGTTTCATTAACATCCATCTTCTCTATGAAATTACTCTATTACAATTGAATGTTGTGTTACGCAGGTGAAGATATGTTAATGATTATAGTATTTATTTTCATTGCTCATTTATATTGAAATCATTTTTCACAATTTAACATCCATGAATTCTAAAGCAGATTTTAAAAATACAATTTCAATTGATAAAAACAAACAACACTCCAAATAAACAGTTCCAGTGTCTATTGAATTAAGCCGCGTAAAAAGCTTACTTTAAACCTTGCTTAATCTCCGGACGCCACGCTAAATATACCGTTAGATAGTATACGATTGTGCCCACGCTACATTGTACTATAATTGGCCTATTCACAAAGAGCTTGAACGCGGTAGTAGCCTCGTAGAAAACGCATCCGAAACACGAAGTACTTGAATCGGTTTCCCAATAACAGTGTTTGGATGCTACGCTGGTAGAACGTGACGTAGTAGCGTAGACGGAATCGTAGCGCTCGCTTTCGTTGGCACCCGCCGCCCGCCCAGTGATCAATGGGCGTCTGTAGTAACTGACTTCCTTTACTGTTTTTTGTACTTTGAACGTTTTGCGCTAAAAGTAGTAGCCTATTCCGTTCCCTATTCAGCTCCCCCGCTTGAGATGAAAAGTGAAAGCAAATAATAAGGGAGAAAAGCGCTGTACGGACATCGATTGTTATATTTATATTTTACAAAGTTTTTATTTATCTTGATTATATTTTTCTAAATCTTGAATAAATATATTAAACCGCTGATAAATGAATTGCATGTCACGTATCATAATCATGACAAACTGTCGACCTTGAATTGTGGCCATTAGCAGCCTTCTATTAAATCCTTTTATTGAAAAAACAATTCGATTATGATAACAGAGGTATTATTACAACAACAGGAATGTTACGAGGTTACACTTTGTTGGACACCATCCAAAAACCTATATCTACATGTGAGCTCTTGAAAATAAGGTAATAAGTTATTTATGTTTAGTAACAGTGAAACTTTTGATGGCTTATAAGTACCTCACACCTTCATATTTCGCCAGTAATTTTACGCGTATACTTTAAGAAACGATAGACGAACACTTTTTAAAATAAGATAATATCAAAACAAGTACAGTTCAAGTGTTAATTTTTATGTATTCAATTATTAAAAAAAAATAAAACATTTTATTACATCTAAATTGCTATTATCAGTAGGTAAATGTTAAACATATATTTTTCCTTAAGAAATGCGGCATATTAAAAATCCTACTTATAATTACCAAAACCATTTTATCAGTATATAAATTATTTGTTTGTAAAAGTAACACAGGGGATAAAAACACTCGTTATTTAAACAAACAAATATATTGAAGCGTACAATTGCAATGAAGTTCAAACAGGAGCATTGGATGTGGGAAGCTCGTTATTTGTATCCAGGCTTGTTTGTTACGTCGAAAATTAACAATTTACTCGCATGTAACCGCGCGGTGCCATGTCAACAATTGTTGTTTAGGTGTGACTTGAACACACCACTTGGAAGTATAAACAATTAGACAGGTCGTAGAATTAGTGTAGTTCGTCCGGGAAAGTACCACCGCCACACGTACTTCTAGCGTGAAGCAGTTTCAGCGTTTCGGTGGAATATCATCTTAGTCTTCGGGAGTGGCAACACATCCGTAATTGACTTCAGATAGAAGCCCTGTTCCATATGAAGTTGCTTATAGATAGGGACATTCAGATACAAGTAAATGCGAGTATATACTCGATACTTTTGTTTCGATACCAAGTACTTTTAGCATCTAACCCCCTGCACAATTTTTGATTTCTGAACGCTCCTTTCTTCGTGAACAAGTTAGACTTTGGAATGGGGTGTAATGAAATGAATATTTCTCTGCTTGTATAATTTTTCTCTAAAACATTAATTGTTGTTGCAACATCAATTCTAAATGAGTTCTTATTTTCCAAAGCGGGTGTAACAATGTCACAAACAAGGAACATACCTTTACTCATAATCAATAAATCGGTGGCTATTATTTTAGAACTGGTTAAACATCTATCACTGCCAAGAAATTTTTCTCTTTTTATATTAGTGCCATTAACATAAAAATAAAATGTATCGATATGAGTAAGTATCGATACTTTAAAGGTACTCATATGAGTAGTATCGAAAAACAATATAAGTACTACTTAAATGAGCAAGTTCCGATACCTGAGTATCGGAACGTCCCTACTTACAGATGTCAATGAGCGGCAGTAGCCACTTACCATCAAGCGAAACTGCATGATAGACAAATATTTTTTAAGTAATTAAGTAACCAAGGAGCATTCAGCGCCCTTAGTACGAGTTTATTACGTTTGTACGAATGTAATCTTAATATACTATTATTCAGTAGTATAAGTGTGGTTGCTATTAGGTAACGGGGTCTTGAGAAGATAAGATACTGATTTAACATTACAGAATATGCAGTTTTATTCATAGAATAACAAGCTTTATCCCACAGTTTTGCCCGCTTGGGCCATTTACCACGGTGAATATCCTATATGCTAATCTAGGTCATAAATAATCTGTATGCCAAATTTCGTTCAAAACTAATCAGTAGTTTTGCGTGAAAGAGTAATAAACACGCATATATTCTCACAAACTTCCGCATTTATAATATAAGTATCAGTTTAAAAATTCAATGCTTGTATCTTACAAGCATTTAATTTTTAAACTGATAGTTCGTTTAGCCCGTCATTACGAGTCTATTTTTCAAATATGGATTGTACCAAATAACTCAATCTATAATGTACCGATTATTTTTCCAGTAATCAAAAGTTTCAGTCGAAGGAAACCTCAAACGAAACTTTATCCATTAAGCAAACATGGCTAATGATGTAGGAAATAAGTAAAAAGTAGCGAAGAACGAGCATAATCCTGTTTACTGCATAACTTACTATATCCCTCGGTTTCATCTAGGTTAAAAAATGTAACATGTCATAAGTATAACCGAAATTTTATATTGTTAAATAAATTTTATACTGATAGAACTGATAGCAACTGACATTAGAGCCAGCGACAGCTGCTTCATGCGCATGGAACGCACCTATGTTCATGGATTTTAATTTATTGCGTGCAACCCTAATGTTTCTAAAATAAAAGTCTAAGTTACCGGCTATCTGCCAGTGGAAGTCCCTTCAAAATCGATCAAGTCGTTTCGGAGCCAAACTAGAACTAAACTGACAGAGAAACAAATTTAATAATTGTTTTTTGTTATATTACAGATACCGTATATTCTTTTATACGAATTAAGTAAAAAGGCTCTTATTTTATACGATACATACAGACGCTTAATTTTTATTTTTAGTGTAATATAATAGACAGTAATAAGACAGGTGGAAACTTCGTTTGTAGTGAAACGAAACAAAGGACAAAATTCCAGGGCCATTGCAAAAATATCTTCACATTTTCGTCCTTGCAGATTTTCCCCGCGTTGAAAAATGCCTTGTTTGTCTCGAGAAGCTCGACAAAAAGTGTTTGTTGAATGAAAAACCCTGTCTCTTTACAACATGGTGCTTGCGTTTTTAAAGAAAAGCTGAAGATCTCGTAAGACATTCAAAGTAAACTTGAATTTTGGACACTGCTCGTACAAAGGAAGGATTCTTATTTACACTCTTTAAGAGTAGCAACATGTGCATATCGTAGTTAATTGCCTGTCATGTACGAAAGACTGATTTTCATTCATATTGATGTCTTCAAAACCACTTATTCATTTAAACCACTGCGCTCAAATACTCCAATGAGTAACTTAAATTAAGTTAATGCTAAATCATTTTATCGTACGTTACGTAGATACTTAGTCCTTCAATCATATTAATTTTAACTTAGTACGACGCAATCAGTGATGATACCCATTCAAATAAATTACCGAAGCGAGAGGGTATTCACTTACTCAACGCTAATGAAATCCATCTCTCCGCGATCTTTTAAAAACGGCTTTTTATCACGTTGGCGTGAATGATCCACATTTTGTTGTATTTTAAAATTAATCGTAGACCACCCCTGTCAACGGGCGAGGCGTGAGGTCGACGACCCCGGGTATTTAGGACGAGTCTGTGCTTATACGTAACTGCGTAGAAACAAATACGCAGGAAGTAGGGCGAAGCGCGCAGCCCTGAGGCGTTTGCAAACGATGTGTCAGTTGAAGTACTGGGCGCGGTGACCCATTCAAAGACCATGCACTATTACTGAAACATTTGTGCTTTGGATAACTTTTTATGTTTTGGTTACTTTCATTCGATTTATTAAACTTTCTTGCAAAACATCAATCGACTAAAAACTTTTGACTGAATCGACCTACACCTTTATCAATCCGCAATGATATGATGGTATATGGTAAATAGCATAGTGGAATGCTTCAGGATTGATGTAAGGACCACATCCATTGCTTGGGTATATTATGTATACACCTATATACATCATTATGGAGAAACACAAGAAATAGGGCGAGCCCGAGGCGCATGATGAGTCGTCAATTGTTTCGTGTCTAATCCTCTTAATTCACACTTTGTAGATTGCTGTCGATGTCTTATCAGCTAAAACAAATTAAGTAGGAGTATAGTCCTGTTTAATTTAAAAAATGAATATGATATCATTTATTTGTATTAGCAATATACAGTACTACTATATACATGCCATACCGAAATAAGCCATTGCATTTTTTTTTTTAATATTTACAAAAATATTTTCAGAAATAATACAGTTCCAAATCACATAATTTTTCATCTTTTAATAGTAAACAATTCATAGTACTTAGTTTCGTGTTGAATAATACTCATTTTAATTTTGTTATAAATAGTATTGAGCCAAATGACAAGCAGTTAAAGATTTAAAACTATGAATGAAATCTATACTAATATTATAAAGCTGAAGAGTTTGTTTGTTTGTTTGTTTGAACGCGCTAATCTCGGGAACTACTGGTCCGATTTGAAAAATTCTTTCGGGGTTAGATTTATCGAGGAAGGCTATAGGCTATATATTATCACGGTAAGACCAACAGGAGCGGAGCAGCAATGAAGAATGTTTCAAAATCGGGTTTTTTTTTTCTAATGAGAGCTTCCGCTGCAGGCATAATGTTTATGTATGTTACGTTACATTTATTTTTAACGCGGGTGAAACCGCGAGCTCAGCTAGTTATAAATACAGCAGAAGCTTCATAAAATGTATGGAATATGTCGTAGAATATTAGGTACTACGTTTATGTTCTATGTATGTATTCTATGTTTAAAAGATTTCTTAATAATTGGACTTTTATACTAACTTTAAAGATTGTAGAACCCTGTGTAGTACGACTCTGAAAGCACCACCGCCACACGTTCTTGCCTAATAACGGCAGTGTTTGCATTGTTGCGTAAGGTAGACACTTATTCGAGGCGTTCCAAGTTAGTCCCTAGTGGTGTAATAACTTAGTCCTATGTGCTAAGTGCAATATGTGGCTAACGTCAGGAAAGAGTCTAATCAGACCTGGGGTTGTTTACAGATGTCCATGGGCGGCAGTGACAACTTATCATCAGTTGGACTGCATGTTCGTTGGCAACTTCTATAGTATAAAAATAAACTTTATTTCGTGAAAAATGAATGGTTGAAAGTATCTCACAATATTTCCATTACAACTTCGTGCATGCAATCCCTACTTAAATAAAGCTATGTACATAGTTTTTTAAACATATTAAAAGAAAAAAGTATGTAATCATCTATTTTTTTTACTTTTTTGACATTGCAATGAATTTGAAATGAATGTCATTTATATTGCTTTTATTTTTGTTACTCAAAGCTTAATATTATAATTCACTTTATTTACTTTACCTTTAAGGAAAACGAAAGTTACGAAGAATCTCATAAAATTTCCATTTACCTTTCTTTCTCGTCTGTTTCGTTCATGTTTGTTACCGACTCCGTGATCTTCATCTTTGCACACCTTTCACAAATAACCTCGTATACAAATCATGCTATTATTAATTTGTATGTAAATTTAGCAATGTCAACGGGCGCAGTCAACGCGGACGCACTGAGAACACTGAGTAGGGGGCCGGCAATTGTTCTAATTTGATGATACCCATCTGGATTGCAACAATTTCATGTCACTATTATTGCAAGCAAGGGCGGAACAGGACATGGGCTCTTGAGTGAATTGACGCCCTAAGTAACGTAAAAACACCCACAACAATGTCTTTTGATTATGGACATCTATCTAATCGCTTATCGGTGAAGAAACGCCTCACGCGTCTTTTCGCCTCCTAACAGTGTTTCCTCAAAACAAGGTATGGCCCAAAACAAAACAAATACGTGAGCTTTACATTGTAATGTATGGACAGAAACATAAACAATGACTGTTTTGAGGAAACAAGATAAACTTGCACTATGGATATAGTTCTTGCGATGCTATGTGTATTATGTATTAAAATAAAACTAACTCTTAAACAAAATAACAGTATTTTCTTCCTTCTAACAACAATTGTCAATCGTTAAGAGATAGAGAAAAAACTCACGACTCTTCCATTCTTTTTAAAAATTTATCTTTTCCACTAGTTTTACTTAAAAGTAAGTTATTATTATAAATTAGCTGTTGCACCCGCTAAAAAACAAGAAAACAGATATGGCGTGATGTTGTATAACGTAAGGCCTTTCTCAATAAATGGACTATTCAACACAAGAATATTTTTCAATTTGAACGAATAATTCCAGAATCGTGTTCAACCAAACATTATAATATTAGTAGTGATGTAGTTTCATCATCGAAATAACATCAAACAATTTAATTTCAACAATTTCATTTTATATCCTAACACATGAAAGCATACTCGTGTATCCCACCGGATTACGCATTAAGAATATTGCTGTTAAAGTTTCGTAGACAAAACATAAACACTGTAAGTTTTGGGGAGAAGCATTTACATCATACCCTTGATGGTAATTTCCTAGTAACTTTTCATATTTCACTGTAAAATAGCAGAACGTACCTACCAAAACGTATTTACCTATTTATAAACGATCCAATTATGGTAACAGTAGTAAGTTATATGCGACATTCACATTAAATATTCGTGAACTTCAGTGAACACAGTCAAGAAGCGTTAAGAGTAGAACTCTTAATATTATGAAAGCAGCAGCAGAGCAATACCAGTATTCCACATTCGGGTTCTAGACGCATGTTCCTTTGAATATTTCATAAATCTAATATTAAATAATGTCACTAAATCCAATATTGGATAAAGTTACACTTAAACTCCTGGATAAGTTTAACCTTCTTATGATATACTTGTATAACAAGAGTTCTACCCAAAACAGAATATGAGCTCAGTTTTATATAAGCAATAGGTGCTAATATAAAACTGACCTCATACGAACTTTCAAACCAGAGCTTAACAGCTAAACTGTTAGCGCGGTTACAAACAACGATTTTTTGCGTCAATTCCGCAGGAATACACTCGTAAAACAATGGCGATACAATCAGCGATGCTGTCGCGTCACCCTCCGCCGTTGTCACCCAAAAACAGTTTCGTATTTCTAGGAAACCAGACGCGCGTTCACCAAACTCACTACTTAGACTGCCTTGCCACTGGCTACTATCATGAGCTATGTGTGTAAGCTACCGTCTTGCTTAAACTACTGAGTAGATGCTTAAGCCGATGAAGTTCAGGTTTACAATTCATTACTTCGGCGACTGACGAGTGGTTAATGATTGATTATATTTAAAAAATCTCAAACACCGATTGTTTACGTATTTTCATAAACGCGAAGACGAAAAAATGATAGCTGAGTTATTGTACCTTGAGACACTACCTCAGACGTGATATGTGATGTTGTTACTAAATTTACAAATTGCTGAAGCGATAGTAGCCAATGGGCGGTCGACCTTAAACAAAACGTCGCCGCTGTGAGTGACCCTTAAACGAAAACGAGTTACTTCTATATTCTTCTAGACCCTTAGACGGAAACGAGTTACTTCTACATTCTCCTACATTGCTTCTCTATCTCAATCAATTCTATTTTTGTACGCATACTTTGGTATATAAATACCGCAGTTACATGACTATATGTCACTGCATGTCGTAAATAAACCGAGTGGCCACTAGACTCGTGCGCAGGGGAACTAATCATCAGACGCAGGGGGTCGGATGGAAGTGAGGAAATTAACGATTTAGTGACGACGTTTATAGCTGTGGCCATGATCCATCTGCACATGAATTAATTTAATCGCAGTCATTGCGCAATTGAATGAAAATATTTATATTGGTCCTGAAGCTGAATGCAATTGACATTTTATAGCTGAAGGTATTCAAATCCTCTAGTATAATTTTAGATGTAGAGAATTCAATAAACAAGATGATAGATATTTTGTTACAGCTTCGAAATACGTATCATTTTCGCGTTGTATATTTAAAGGAAAATCCGTACGTAACAAATATTCATAATATGCATTAATATATAGATACTCGTCGTTTTTATATTAATACTTAAAACCACCACCCTTCATTTAAGATCTTAATTCAAAGTTTTTAGTTTTCTAAAAAAATTATTAATTGTCCAAAACATATTGTATAAAGACGTAATAAGCACTTGTGCGCATTAATTTCACTGTCAATTGCGTTCAAAATTAGTAATTCCGGCCAAATAATAGCTATCTGTCATCAAAATAACAGCATAATAGCAATTTTAGTTCTCACTGACACCCCCCTACGGGTTGAAATGCACAGCGCGGGAAGACGGGTGTCAATTTAAATTAACGGTCACACGGATCACGTGACCGGCAGTTCGTATCAGTTTAGTCTCTATTACGACAATTTTCCAATTGATTGTTGCCGGATTATCCCCAACCCCCGATTGAAGGGATATTCCATTGAATATGGCTAAAAGTGTCTGAATATAGACAAGTTTGAAATCTGTTGTTGCTTAAAATTGTTTCTGTTACTATAATAGCTTGCTATTGCGAATTAAAATTTGCAATAAAGTTATTCTGTTTCATTTAACGAAACCATAATTATATATCGTTTATTTTTATGAACGTTGTTATACCTACATACTTATATACAAATAGAACGAACGGTGGATATGGAACTTAATCAAGCCCAAATGGTCGCTACCGATAATTACCAATAACTTACTTTCGACACATCGAAATTGTTCCTCTAGTTTCTTGGCAACTTTCGTTTCTTAGAACTAATCACTAAGAACCAAATAAAAACACTGCAGTTAAGAAAAAACTGAATTATGAACATAATTACGTTACCGCAATTTGTAGGCAGTGCAGACGTACACAAGCACGCTAGTTAGTCGTTTTCATACATTTAACATTATCACTTTAGGTCGCTGACCAAGTGGCGTCGCGCTGTCTCGTTTGAAGTACGCCCGCGCTAAGTAATTCGCAAATCCTACAAGCCTAACTCCAACTTTAGCCTCACGAGCATAAAGATTAGATTCATTCATTAAGTGATTGTGGGATAATATCCAAGCTCCGTGTACATAAATTGCAACATTTAGCCAAGACTGAAATGGACGGATATATTCGTTAGAACGTGTCTATTTGCATGATATACCATTCGACTTCCTTGTCTCTCGAGTCACGTAAAACGTACACGATATAGGATATTATGTTGTGTACTTACTATCTACCTTAACATAACTGTGCTTGTCGTCTACTTTCCCGATTACTTTATTTTATTTACTGACTTCACCGTTGGTCTTAGAATGAAGATGTTAGAATCCTTCGTAAGATTATTACATATTTTTGAAACCGAAGGCATCACGTTTCTAGTAGTATAAGAACCCCTTTTGCAGAACACACACACACACACACAACTAATTCCTAACTATTTGAATCCATCTCATGTAGCAATATTTTCATTGTTGATAGAGAGATACCTGCATTGGAAAACATCCCATTGTTTTCTAAAAACAAAAGCGATTGGAAAGATTTATTGGCAAAGAGAAAATAGAACGGTTCAACAGTGCGTTCGATATATTTGTAGACTAGTCTGCGACCGCGA
>MOOZ01000678.1:845065-862585 GCA_002930495.1 Cecropterus lyciades | reverse complement strand
AATATAATCAACCCGATATATAGATTAATAGTATTCCCACATATAAACAAGAAGAAAGTTCTACCACCGAAGGTGGTAGAACTCTTTCTGGTTCGACTCCCCTGTTACATCTGTTTCTGCCTAATAACAGCAATGATATGCGCTGCTGTGTTCTGGACACTAGGCTGTTCTACCCTAGTTAGATAGTTAGTTAGATCCTATCCCTATATATACTTATCCGAGGCATTCCATCTTAGTCCTCAGAGGTAGCAACACATCTGTGGCTAACCTTAGGTGAGACTTATATCTTACCTAGGGTTGATTACAGATGTCCATGTTGCCAAGTTGCCACTTTCCACGAGGTGGACTGCATGCTCGTTTGCTACTTCCATATTAAAAAAAGAAGAAAAAATATTTCTGCCTAATATCAGCAGTTTGTATTTCTTTTCTGGTTTGAAGGGTGTGGTAAGGGGCATGGATATACTTATAAGAGGCATTCCAACTTAGTCCTCAGAGATAGCAACGCATCTATGGCTAACCTCAGGTGAGACTCTTATCTTATGTTATCTGGGGTTGGTTACAGATATCCATGAGCAGTTGTCACTTACTACCAAGTGGACTGCATGCTCGTTTGCGACTTCCATATTTAAATAATAATAATAATAATAAACACACCTATAAGTACATAGTTAGACTCCAGTGAAACTTACTCGTAATTTTCTATTTACCTCATACACAAAAATTCCTAAGTAAACACTAGTTAAAACCCTAAAATATTTAATGAGTTTAACGCAATCAACGTAGAAGTTCGAAGCATTTCGGGTAAAGTCTCGTTAAAATAACAAAATTTTGTGTCCGCGTCGAAAACTCGGAGCCCAGACTCCCAGAACAAAGTGCTGTGAAGATTAACAACGCAAACTTTCTTAATCGAATTTGCCGCGATACTACTCAGAATGCATAAACAGTTTTTGGTTTTTCTCCTTTTATAAAAGGCTGCGGCATAATGTTTAGGGCTTTAAATTTTTAATCGCTGATGATAATGATAATGCTAATGATAATGATGCATGCGCAACGAAACAATTATTAAATGGCTGTTTTTTTTTAAATACAAAGTTCGACATTGTCTTTCCCCATAGGAGCCGTTTTTGTTTCGAGTTGAAACCTTCGAAAACTACTCAACGTTATGTGGCATATTTGCCCACTAAACCCGCTCCGGTGGCTATCTTCAACGTTGAAAGAACTCGGGGTGTTTCCAAAGGAACGCAACTGGAATTCACTGAGCGCATACACATTGGTATTCACGATAGTTTGGCAAAGGGGGATCTCCCGCCAGGCTAGGTGATTATATCTGGGGAGCGGCCGTGTTCTGACACTCGTTATTCGGAACTTGTATACATATATGCAGGATGTTGAGAAAATTCCGATAGCGTGATTCATAATACGGTGGTGCCATCTGTTGATGAGTAACGGGAGGTCGCCACAATAGTATACGGCCACATATCGTCCTCCCTTCCAGGACAGCTGGCCGGACCGTTCAAGGGTCGAGTTCGGTGGAGAAAGATGTCTCCCAACAACTGGGGAAGGCTGTGGTAATGACCACGTACGGAGTATAATGATACTCCATCACTCTGGTCTTATGCGTACTAGTGGAGAAAAAATTACATTTAAATAATAATGAAAATGTAAATTGGTTTTATTATTAACTTATAGCAACTTTATAAAAATGTATTCTTCGTATTTGAATATTTTTGTGAACATTTACTTACGAAATTTATCCAGTTACTCGACATTGTACAAGATGTTAAGTATAAGTAAAATAATTAACTGAACTCATGTGTCAAAATATTATAACAGTCATGTCCTTCTTCATTATAATTATAATAATGTACAACATGTGTAAGGGCCCATTTTTTGTTTTATCTGTCATGTCGGCAATGCGTTAACTCTATTATACTTTAAATGTATACTGTTAAAGTTAATAAGGAGATTTTCTATAAAATAAGCGGTGTATAAACGTAAGTAAGTTATAAGGTGGTAAAACTCTTTGTGCTTCGACTCCGGAAGTACCACCGCAACACCTATTTCTGCCTAATAATAGCAGTGTTGCGCGCTGTGGTGTTCTGCTATGGAAGATGTAGTAAGAGAGATATACATACTTATCCAACTGAGTTCTGCATTCCAACTGAGTCCTCAAGAGTAGCAACGCATCTGTGGCTAACCTAACGTTGAGGTCTAATCTTATTTAGTGTTGATTACACATGTCCGGTGTAGACAATGGCCACTTACCATCAAATGGGCATGTTCGTTTGCTATAGAATTAAATAATCCATATAATATTTATTTTATATACAACTCTTAAAAAATGAGTTAAATTGTATAAAAAAAGAAATGTTGGTTATCAAACATATTCTATAAAATAGGAATGAGACATAATATGTATGTTCTCAAACTCGTATTTCTTAAGCCAGTCGTTTTTGTAAAACTCTCACTCAAAATCATGAATGAAATGTACGTATACGGCTCATGACGTAACCAATATTATCATACAATCTAAAAATAACTCTACGCTCGATGTAGAGTTGCCTATCCCACTCACAAATACCCTATTTTCTCACGTGACCGAGACTACTCGCCTCGTACACATCTGTGCTCAATTAATCAGATTAAGTGCCACAGATTTTTCGTTTGTGAGAGGTTTTAACTAAATTAAGTTCTAAGTTTCAATATAACAGCAGTATTTTTTTACAAAATGGAAGAAAGAAAGAATTTGTAGTCCCCTGATCATATATGGCCATTGCATGAACATCGGTAATCAACCCTAAACAATATCAGTCTTACCCTTTTCGAAGGTGGAAGAACTCTTTGTGGTTCGACTCCGGAGGCACCACAGACACATCCATGTCTGCCTAATAACAGTAGTTTTATGCGCTGCTGGGTTCTGATCTGAAGGGTGCGATAAGGGAATCTAAATTCATCATTCAGAGACATTTGAATGATGAATTTAGATTTCTGTTCTGAATCTGGGTGTTTGTGAAATCCTAGTGTGGGGCTATGATTGTAGAATGCGATACTTATGTATATTTATTTACTTACGTGAAGTCGCCGCAAGGACTTATAAACAACTGTATCTACTAAAGGGAAGAAAAAGTCACCTCTCGACCAGTTCGACCAGTGAAGCGAAAGAAACAGATGAAGACCGTTGGATTCAAGAGTCACGGAACTAGTTGGAATAGCGCCAATTAGGGGAAGTATAAGTCCAGTTGTGAAAAGATTTACAGATAGAAATGTCATTATTCGATATTACTTATCTATTACGATCAGTATAATATATCTACGTTCTTTTTTTAAATACTCATAAGAAGTCTTGAGCACATTTTACATTATTATAATGATCCCTTGCTTAAGCGGTGTACTTAAATTATTAAGAAAATATACAAATGATTTTTCCTATGCGCTAAGTTATACCGTATATACGATTCTATATATAGGTATTTATGTCACCTATCCAATACACGATATACTTAAGTACTCTATCAATGTATTGCGTACTTAGTAAAAATTAGCAGGGAACTTATGTGATTGAAGATCATTTATTCTGAAAAGAATTGATTATAGATACTTAAGAACTTTTAATTACTACATAGCATTTATGAAAAAGAAGCATGAGGCTAGACTGAAATTTATAATACAATACAATAAATAACAAACTTAGAAACTACACAGCTTTGACAGCTAAGATAGAATTTCAGGTCAACTAAAGATAAACTAACGATAATGTCAGCTGGAAATTATGAAATTTCCAGCTAACACTATCGTTAAGTATAGTTAGGTATCGCCCTATTTTAAAAATAAGCAATACTTATTATTAAAATAGATCTGTGCTCAGCATTACAGTAGTAACGAGTTATTAATGACCGCCTTTAAAAATAAGTAAATTAAAATTTAACGAATTGAAATTTTTAATTATAGAAATCATTATTCCACCTTAAGAGCTCAAACGCTAAATTATAATTTGTAATTGATAAAATAATTAATAAACAGTATTTAAGAGTTTGCATAGATACTGTATAATTATGCAAAAGTATACTCTACGAGTATTTATATACCTTTGTTTATCTTTATAAACAATCTTTTACGAATAGTATTGACTTGAAAGACAATGTTATCGTGAATAGTGTGGTTAAACAGTCATTTTGTAGCGTCGCCACGTAAAGTACTATCCCAGCCGAAAATAGAAAGATATTTTTGTCTACAAACAATGCGGTAGAGCGTAACGCTTCCGGCGCCTAAAATCTGCGAGGGACGTTCACACATTTACGTGCACGTCACTTTCAATAAATAGACTGAAATACAAAAATCTCCTTATTGTTAATGATCTGAAGACTATTATTTTGTTTACTGTGTACCTCTATATGTAACTATATTCTAACTAATTATATATTCTAAAACGAATACTATAATAATTAAATAGATTTATATAATAAAATTTAACTAACAATGTGGTGCACGCGGCGACTGCAGTAGTTTTTTTTTTTGTGTACCTAATTAATGAACGTAATCCGTCAATCCGCTTCGCCTCTAGTGACATGACAAAGACATGCATACATGCAGTCATACACATGCAGTACTTTATTGACGACCAATGTGGTGGAGCGGTCACCATACCGGCCTGACACGCAGTTGGTCCCGGGTTGGATCCCCGGCCAGACAGACATCTGGTGCTCATCAGTCTGGGTGTTTGTGTATTCGTCTTTGTGTGTCCATGGCACCCATGACACAGGAGAAAATCCTAGTATGGGGCTATGAGTGTAGAAAGCGTTATTATTATTAGTATTATTATTTATTCTTCTTCTTCTATTTATTGATGCGATCCATAAAAATCGATGATACAGAACCAGAACAATAGAAAAATAATATAAGTGAGTTAAAACACTTATTGCGAACAATCTAAAATAATGTTTTAATTTTGGATCATAGGCTTTTAATAATAATTTGGTCACTTATACGGTTTTAATTGCTGTTATATGCTAACAGTAGTAACCATAGATGTAGTAACAAAATAAAGATCAAATACCCGATAGTTTCTATATCAACAAACTGTCAATGCAGGAGCAGGACTGCTCGCTGATCGGTTAAAAGTACAATAAACTTCTTAAAGTCTTCTTAAAGTTCTTAAAGTCTTAAACATGTTTTTAAATTGATACAGTACCAAAAACTTTTACATCTTGCATTAGCAGTCTATTTTGTTATTTTGCACACGTTTTAATCAAACACTTTCACTTATCAAAGCTATGTACAGTACTTGTTTTATTTAGCCGTGAATAGTAAAATATTTTCGCCCACAAGCGGTGCGGCAGAACGTTTCTTTTCCGACGTCTGAAATCCTCGTGGGGGCATTCATCCATTCAGTATAGTTTAAAAAAGGATGTATAGAAACTTAGCCCTTAATTTTAGAAATGAGTAAAGGAAAGTATTATTTCTCTACTTGGTTTTCATAGTAATAAGTTATACAAGGTATGGAAATAATAAGGAAATATCACACTTTAAACGAAAATACATCGGCATCGTATTAAAACATATATTAATAACCATTTCATAAGATTAAAATGAACAAAGAAACTTAAATAAAATTATTTTCTACACTTCTGTGGCATAGAAGTCGGTTTCTATTTTTTGTTAAAAAAAATGATCTTATTACCCAACTACGTAATGCGTAAATATATTATTATAACAAAAAACCGACTGCCCTAAAACATTGAACTAAAACTGAAGGCAATCAGTCGTTTTTAACCAGTTGGGTTTTTAATTTTAATATCTTAATCTTTTTCCTCACTTATTATCCTATTAATTATAGATTCTTTGAAATACTCGCAATTTAATAAATTCATTTCCTATTGACGGAAAAACAAGATTAATTATTTGTTTATCTCATTCATCTTCATGTACCATCCTAAACAACTACGAAAGTGAGAATATATTAGCCCAAGCTTAGTGATTTATGCTCAAACAAAACAACAAGAACTTACTGGTGGTAGCGAGTCGAGATAATTTCCATTAAAATTACCATAACCTTCAAGTACTGTTTCTGGCGACGACGGAAGATATTAAAAGCTGCAACTAAATTTAATGAAAAATCAGTGCTCAGCAAATCTGCAACTGCAAAATTGATAAAAGGATTTCAGTACGAAGGGACGTTTTTATTTCAATAACTTTCACTTTTGCTTACGTAAATTCGTATTACGAATAACATTACGAAAATAGTTCCGAATGATTTTTAAATCATTTTGTATCATTGATTTTTAATATCTTTCACTTTATCCCTAATTTTACTTAACTTTATCGTATTTAAGTTACCTATTTCTTAAATTAATCTTCAGGGTTGCGATCCTGTAGCGAACCTCAAATAAGTCTCTAGTAGTAGTAGTAGTTTATACAAAAATCTATAACAAAGATTACGTACTTTCAGATGGATATCTCGTTTTCTACTTCTGTATTATTCGAAAATTTAAGTACCTTCTTCTTCTTATTAATAACACCTTTATGTACACAAACATATATAATAAACTCATATATATTGCACGGTTACTCATACATTTTGCAACGTATGGGCTAAAACTTAACAATGATTATTACCCGACTGCATCAGAAACTTTTTTGAGCGTATGTATGTATATCTGTATGTATGTATGTTTGTTTGTATGTATGTCCATTTCTTTGGCACGCACTACAGCCCAAACGGCTTGACAGATTGTGACATATGACATATCATTAGAATCGTATCAGTTTGGAAAATGACATAGGCTATTTAATTTTAAAAAATGGCGTCTAAAAATAGAGGAAAAACTTGGAGGAGGGACGACTTTTTATACTATTAAGACAAAATGGGTATTAAATGAAAGCTAGTAATAGAATAATCTAAATATGTTTAATAAGTTTTTTGTTTTAATGTTAACGATGAAATTGTTAACGATGTTACTAGTTTTAAGGAAACATAATGAACTCGAACTACGGTACTAGTCGGTACGGATAATATTGAAAATATTCCGTCTCATAATTTTCCTCGTCGTATGATTTATTGCTTAGTTTATTTTCATTGATTCCCTCATCCTTTCGGGACTACTTTCGCTCACCCTTTGTATCTTAATTCCGTCCTGTCCATTCATCTCGCCGTTACATTCATCACTGACCACACGACGTATTATCGTCCAAGTCATCACGAATCAAACGTGACGGTAACAAAAGAGTCGTGCACCGACTATTTTAGTCATATCACGATCTATAGACGTAAATAAAATTCAAATGTCTGTCTGTAATATCAAAATTGATAATACAAAGTTGATAATTTGACGGTACTATAATAAAAAAATGTATCCCATATATTTTTATGGCGACATGGGAGTAAGTTTATAGTATTATGAACAAAAATGACTGAAATATTATGCAACAAAAATAAATATTAAATAAAATATGAGAGTAATTATTGGATTATATATTATTAATGTATTGTTCATTACATATACTTTATTTTGATACATAATTATTCAAATAGAAAACCCTTATTTGTATCTGCATATAGCTAGATTTTGGTATGTACTAACTGAACCTATTTGGAACAGGATAAAGTTTGTAGGATCTTTATGAAAATATTATGGGTTTCTGTGTAAAAAATAAAAAACAGGGTGTTCGCGCAAGTGGGTCGGCGCGGGAAAGCTAGGGTATGCATAAATAGATCTCCCCGCTTTTAACCCGGTACAAGCATTAGAATATTTGATTTATGAGGCCTGATAGCCTGTTGAGTAAAATATTACAACGGAGGGTGCTACTGGGGAGTTTTGAGGGTTACGAAGGGATACAATCACATCTGAATACTGAAGTATTCGTATCCAACATGTCATCATGTCAGACTCACCCTTACAGCACTGTTACATAAAATATATAATTTCAACAAATAGTTGTATATGGCATTTATTTTCAAATGAAATCAGTCTTGTTTAAAAAACTGTGCAAATTTATTTACCTAAATTTAGTAACAGGAAAGCTTTAAAATGATTCAAGTTCACTTAATTAAAGAAATTAGTTTTTTTTTCATATAATATGGAAGTAGCAAACATCTATATGACATGGCTGGATTATACTCAACTCATTTCATAATGTCACCAAAAAGCTGGAGGCTACTTAGCGCAAAGATTAAGCCTTGCTCTATATGAAGGTAATGCCGCCAGTTTTCTCGTAACCGTGTCTTACACAGATATTTTAGACAGTTAATTATATTATTATTATTTGTCGACTCATTGTAAATATATCAAATTATTTTTATGCATGTGTCAGTCATAGACTATGGTATTAACGTCACAGGTATCTCGTCTTAGCCGTATCATCTTAGCCGTACATATTGTACGGTAAATTATTAAATACCTCAATAAACACATATTCTACATATGGGTTGTATGACAATTTGCGTCTAAATTAAACCACAGAGCAATATATAATGGCGGTCCAACTATCCGCCATAATACCCCTATTCTGACGTAACTGTATCATCCTAACTACGTCGTGTCTGGGGGCCAGAGATATAACCATTTGTGATATCTCCACGGTAGTAGGATATTTTCATACTATTTCAATTAATGTGGAGAAACACATATTCATCTACTGTCCTATCCTGTATAGGATAAACGTGACGTTTATTTATTTTGTGAAAAGTTACTTTGACTGGTTACATCATGAATTATGATAAAATCATCGGAATTCAAACAAAAACAAAATACATCCTTTAAAAAATTCTATTAAACCCGGAGAATTAAAAGGATTCCTGAAGAATAAATAAGGGAAACGTAAAATATTGGCTATAAAATATTATGAGTATTGGTGTTACAAGTAATGTGTTTCCATGTATTATTTTTATTTTTGTTATATAACATATTTATAAGTTGCCAGTTTTTATTAGAAAATGTCAACTGAAATAATTAATATTACTTACTTTTCCTTCCTATAAACTAATTAACAAAATCTAATAGATCCACACGACACTCCTTTAAATGTCCATTTAAGATCATGGACTCGTCTACTAAAATATTAAACAAAGAAATTTCACTATTTATACGTAACTGAAACTGTTAGCGAGGCTACGATTTCTAGTTTTACTTATTTCTTGCTATAATAAATTACCCCTTAATAAGGTTAAGCCACTATTTGTAATTTAATTCTAAACATGAAGAGAAGCCATTCTAGTACTCGTTTATAAAATGGTTACATTGTTTGAACTTCATTAAACCAACACATATTTTATGTTTTATGTCTTTAAAATAAATGTCTAAGTAAATACCTTCCACTCGCGTCTTAGATATTATGCTATCGAAATTTTCTTAACATATATATATAGGTAGGTTTGAAAACAGACTTTCGGAGCACAGCCGCACCCCAGGCATGATCACTTAGCCTAGCAGGAGATTTCCGCTTGCCAAACTGTTATTAAGAAACAAGGTTATAGGTGTAGCGTTAGTGCTTCCGGAATCACACCACAAAAGATTCAATGTTTATTGATTTTTTATATACCTACATATATTTCATGTATAAAAAATAACGTATTACATATTTTATTTTCAAAAGTAAGCATAACTTAAATAAAATTCAAATAAAAACGTAAAAACACAGTTTTTCATAAAAATATAGTAGTCTGAATCTGCAAGCGTGAACATTGAACAGACATTCATGTGAAACGGTCGTTTTCATACCACGCCGCGCAGGATGAATCCTATAACAAACTACGTCTCGAGAACAATGTAGCCTGCGTCTTTAATGTGTAATTGTGCCGTTCGCAACAAAAGCGTAGACGGGAAACGCTTCACAAAGAACGGCAATGTACCGAAATATGTAAAACCCTTTGAAAATAAATGACTCGATTTTGTAGTTCGAAGCTTCTTTGTAATTAATATGATTGCAAAGAAAAACCAAGGTAAAGTTAGCCGTAGGTCAAAGATTTATAAGTTTGCTTAACTGTAATATTGGAAATTTAATTTAAATTTTCAAAAAGAAATTTTACTAAGTTTATAAAGTTTAGCCCTTAGTCAGTGAGATAAAGTTTCATTGTATCAATAGTAATATAATGTTTACACTGTTTTGTCATTTTTAATATGTAAAACTATGAAAATAACAAATAAAAAGTCACATTAAAAATATATATATATATTATTTCGATTTTGTCTCATATTTTTTATCAATAAACTAGATATTAGGATAATAGACTAAGTTATAAATATTTACCTTCAAACAAAGCATCGTAGTAGCAAAGATCTTATGCTTTTTGTAAATAAGTATTGTTAATAAAAAAAATGCAGTTTGACAAGTTGCAATATATCATGCATATTAGGTATAGATGTAGGATAGGCAAGGCTCAGGTACTCGAGATGTAGGGAGCCAAGTGGGAGAAGTAAAGGCTCATTTGCCGCTAATGGTGCGACCCTAAGTATATGCGCAATTTATGTGCATAGATATTCCCATAGTACAGAGTGTAGGCAGTTACCCATCATAAAATAGTATAAATCACAAAATGTAACGTAAATTTAATCACTGTACTAAAAAGTAGAGCTAGAATTTTCTAAAATAAAGTTAATATAAAGTACATTGACGTAAATCACCTAAGAACGTGTTAACCTATTCTTGAAAACGCTAATTGGGTTCAAATAGAAATAATTAATGCAGAAAATTAAATAAATTAAGATGTTGTTGAGTTTTTGCTTAGTGGATATTTGTTCTGTCTAATAATAGCAGTCTCAATCGCAGCTCTTTACTGGCTTGCAGTGTGTGGAAAGGAACTTGTTCAACTTGTCAGAAGCATTCCAACTTAGTCTCAGGAGTAGCAGTGCATACAGATTTTGTCGACATCAGATAGGAATCTAATCTTGTATGAGTTTAATCTCAGCTGTCCATGGGCAGCAATGGCCACTTACCATTAAGTGAAGTGCATTTTCATTTACTATTTCTATAAAAAAAACTAAGACAGATCTTTTTTTCTTTGTATTTTTTTTTTGTGGAAACAGTATTACTAGATGTTTATTGGATGAAATCAAAGCGCAAAACAGTGTTGTCTTGTCTGTATGTCCTGGCTATCAAAATACCTAAAAGGTACGAGCCTGCGCTGTAGGTATACCTACCTACGTATGAAAGATTGTTACCGACAAGGTTTAATCTGAATTTTTAACGCTTACCGTAACCCGTCTGGCAAACCAAACACACATACCTAAAGTATAATATGGGGAGTAGCGTTACTCGAATTCTCAGTATCATTTTTTCCTTTTTACCCGACTGCGTCAGAAGGAAGATAATGTTTTTTGAGCGTATGTATGTATATATGTATGTATGTTTGTTTGTATATATGTCCATTTCTTTGGCACGCGCTACAACCCAAACGGACGTGACGGATTGTGACGTATGACATATCATTAGAATCGTCTTAGTTTGGAAAGTGATATACGCTATATAATTTTTAAAAATGGCGCCTGGAAATAGAGGAAAAAGGGGGAGGTAAGACTTATTTTACTATTACGATAATATGGATATCAAATGAAAGCTAGTTAATAGACCAATCTAAAAATATATATCTTATAATACTTTTACTTGACTATTTTGACAAAACTCATAAAATCGTTAAATTAAATTTATATAATTATGAACAAAATTTTTTAAAGCAGTCGGGTTTTTTGTCTCAATGTTTTAACGATGTTACTAGTTTATAAGATTGAAATAGCAACCAATCATGTAGTTACCATACTTGTTCTACCAGCAAACGTAGTACGTTTAAATTTCATAAAAATGAAATATTTTACCGCTTTATTCCTACGTATGTAAGTTATTCAAACACCGGGTACGTAATAAACGCAAACAGTTTCGGGACAAACGCTCATTTTATGCTAATGTTGCGGTCCGAAATATTTACGCAATTTGTGCACAACGTTTAGGCATCGGCGTTTAGGTAGCATAGAATTTCCAAGTCACGTACTGATAGCCAATATACCTAAATCATGTGAAAGGTACCTAACTGTTTAAAATGGTAACGCTTAATTCATGTCTATAAAAGAAGAAGGTGACAGACTGAATACCCAGAGATTAAACTCGAGTTGAAACTAAAATCCTGAAATTTTGTCCATGTCTTCTTTATATGCATATGAATTGACGTAAGTGAGTAATAAGAAAGGAATTTTGGAACATAGGTTTTATATATATTTATATATATATATATACATCCCGCAACACTATATATATTTCCATCTATATATATATATATGAAGTAGCACTAAAATAAAAGTTTTGGAAAATGACCTCTAAAAGGGTTGAATAAATATTTGTTTGAAAATCTATTAATTATGAAGCTTTGAAAATTCGTATGTGGTTTACTGATCATAAGATATGAAACACGTATTTCGCCTTTGGTATTTGGCTTTATAATTAGAAATAGTGAAACACCGACTTCGCCGCTTTTGCAACATTTTTTGGTTGCGAACTTTTTTTTTGTTTGTCAACCGATTTTCTTTAGCTTCGCAGCAAATGACGAGCTTTAGTGAGATGAACAAAAAGTTTTTGATAATAGTCGCTACTGGACGAACGACTCGTGCGTATTATAAATAAGCAAATACGAAACATATTTTTAATAGACTTCCAAAAAAGGATGAGGTTAATGCGACTGTATTTTATTTCATTCTTATTAAACTGATATATATTTTTTGTAACTGTGTATTGACCTTTGTAGTTTGTATTGACCTTTAATACCATTAATAAAACATCTAATTGTTTTACTACATAAGCAAGTATTTATAATTATGTACGAAAGCCGATGACAACAATTAATGATCACCCAAGCCTGGTTGACGCTGCGACAAGGAAACTTTTACGGCTTCTCACAAAGTTCAAGTATCGGGTCGCCATTAAACACCTGCAACGTTGCGTTATGTTTTCCGTTTTATTTGCTCTTTTACATTATGTCCTTCTAGTCTGCTTCGTGAACAGAGGAATGTAATTAAGATTTTGTATTGACACAATAAGCGAGCAACAAAGTTTAGTTAAAACGAAGAATTAAAAGCTATGTGATAAATGTTTATTATGTTTCCCTCTATTCGCTCTACCACGTCTGCTCCGTTAAATATATTAAAGATCGATCGAAATCATTATTTTGGTTATACAAAAAAAATACAGTCGAATTGAGAGCCTACTCCTTTTGTAAATTCGGTGAATGAGATACTATGTTACTTTTTATTTATTACTTTTGAGTTGATGCGTTTTCAAACACAGAGACAAACAGACAGACTTAAATTGTAAAATATAGAAATATGTACTAGGTATTTCTTATTCTCAGTCTTCTAAACAATTTTCTGTATGTACGGATTTTTAAAAATAAATATTACTTGAATCCAATTTACGAATCTGGCTACAAAGCTATAGCATTCTTGCACTCGTCCTGGGCTAAAACAACTGTGCAAATTAGGTATCGTAGTCGGCAGACCGGCGAGAATTAGCTTACGCATGGCGCTTCGAATGCCATGCTCACGTAGCTGTAAAGTTACGTCCTCGCTAGGATTCATCTGAATGTCTAGGTAAGGTTGACTAAATGCTAATATGTTGGGGATTAGAAATTCGGTTGAAAATATTTCGAGTTTAAGTAGATCAAGTAGAAAATTGCAAACAAAACTCTGACACCATTTGCTGTACGTAGCCCTCCCCTAGTACAGGTCTACTAGTACCTAATAACAGCAGTGTCAAACTTCAATATTACCAAGGTAAGATTCATGAATATATTTATATACCTACGTAACATTACCAATATGAATGCATATTACTAAGACTGGTTAAAATCTAATGTAGTCATTCTCCTATAAATACATTTCACTTCAAACAAGTCAAAATAGCACTAGCATCTAAATGCATTTTCAAATAACATTAAAAAACCTCAAGGTGGAAAGGAAAATGGATCGCCGTCGCAGACAGACCATCGAAATTAGTAGCTTGACGCTTCAATTGTAATGCTCTCAGCTACGCGTCTGCTATTTGGTTAGTCACTTCATTAGGGAAGCTATGTAACCTGATCTGTGAAATCTCCAACACATTTACACCTTAATAAGTAAGGTTCCGGAACACGTTAATCAATATGTGATACATAATTGGAAACTAGAAACTTTTACTATCATAATTCGATCTGAGGATATGCTTTTTAATTTGTCACTATTGTAATGACAGAATTTATGTGTACTTTGATTGCGCCGCGTCTTGTACATGATATTTCTTACACTGTATTCTTTACTGATTTACTTTATAAATACTGATTAACATGTTATTTATGAGTACACAGTTTCCAAACAATTACTTAATTATCAATTCTATTGCATAATAGTAGCAGACGTTATGCGTTGATTATAAATGCTAGTTACTTTTATTGCCATAAATAAACATGTTACATTATTTTTCTTCATATGATTAAAGTAGCAGAAAAGCATGAAATCCAACTGATAGTAGGTGTCCATTGCCGCTCATGGACAATTTTAAGCAACTTCATATAGAAAAAGAGTTCTACTTGAACTCGATTACAGATGCGTTGCCACTCCCGAAGGCTAATATTGTCGCCTCAAGTGTAAGTAAGCTGACAATTACACCCTTCCAGAGAAACGGAACAACTGCTCTACCTTCCCCTTTAATATTATAACTGTAAATAAGTATAGAATTAATCCAGTATCCTAAGTAATACGAAAGCTAAGTTATTAGTAAACTAATACAGAAATAATTATCACACGCATTACTTATTTTAATTTATCCCGTATATTATTTAAGTTCAGTGCAGCGTTGCAGCCCCTAAACTATCCAAGCACGGCGTGACACTCATCAACGTGACAGACTGCGGTGTAATTTAGCGATCGCAGTCACCGAAATGGCGTGTAATGTTCTCGTGTCCCTTCAAGTGGTATACAATAAACCTAGGTACGTACACGTATATAATTGTATGTTTAGTTTGTATAGCTTTGTCATGTACTGCATCCCTAATGCAGTACATGACAAAGCTTTTTATGAAGTTCCGTAACCGTACCATCAAATTTCCTGCAATAAAAATCCATCCAAAACCGTTCCGAATTAGGCAGCGGCAGATTCTAAATGATATACTTTATGTTAAGTTTTCAGCCAGCCAAGATTATAATTACCAAATAATTACTTTCTAGATTCATAGCTAGCACACTTGGATTTTCTACGGAGTCGTAGGTGCCATAGACATACACAAAGACTAAGCAAACACCCAGAACTAGGATAGAATTCTAAATTCTTTATTCCGTTATCTGTCTGGCCCAGGATCGAACCCGGAACTCAGTCCGTGTTAGGCCGTCATGATGACCGCTCCGCAACGCGGATCAGTTAACAATGATAAAGAGCTAAATAAGCGAAAATAAAATCACGGAGTATTAAAAGTTTTTTAATTTGCAAATTAATTACCTAATGAAAATCAATTAGAGCCGCTCTCTAATTTATCGAATCTCGTCGGTACTCTACAAACTACTCTACTCGGTACAGGAATAGCAGTCTGGCGTGGAATTAGCAACGCATGTCGCTTTTGAGTATCATTAACGTGTATAATTTGCTACATCGTTACCATATTTTCGTTTGTGAGTTTAACTTAATCAGTACCCACGCATTGCAAGTACGTAATATTGGTACCCATTAGTAAAACATAACCTTAATATATAACTATAAATTACATGCTACTATGTTCGAACACACTATTATCTACGTACGCTAATCAGTTTTCTTACTACTCTATACTTCTTAGCGGTCGCTTTATTTGTTTTTCTATAATGATGTATTTAATTTATACAGAATCACTCATTACTATATGGTCTTTGTAGGTTGTCATAGACGATCTTAGATTTAGCTTTAAATATATTATAAAAGAAAAATAATTGACATTCAAATCTTTATTATTACTATTCTATATTACAATAATATACATTTTATATACAATATACATCCTAAAATATCTATCGCGTACCCTTTATTTCAAGCATACTACTGACAACAAAGCAGAGTACAAAATTAGTCATGTTTTATCCTCCTCGTTACACAGACACGGATCACAACTTTACTAATTGGCAAACAGCTCTTCCGCCCTTAAACGCGCAACGAGTGGCCACTGAAACGCTGAATCTCTACAAAGCTCGCGCGCTTAAAAGTTTGAATCGAGAAACTGTCTGTAGTGTTGCTTAATGATTAAACGTAGCGTAAAACGAAAGCTTTCAATGAATAAACATTGTGCTTCGTTAATTTATCTATTCGTTTATTTTCAGCTCATTCGAACTTCGTTAAAGCTCACTTTCAGCTGCTAAAGAGAAGTAATGATTATAGTTCTACGAGAATATATACGAATATTAGGATCTTTATCTATGAAATTGCCAGTTCAACTCTTCAACTTCAACTTCTTCAACAGCAAGTAGCTACTCCTACCCCTAGAGTATATAATAATAATATATACATATGTAATGAATCGCAGATAAAATCAGAAACTTGCCGGAGATTGGTCATATATGCTTTTTTGTAACCTGGTTTAAGATGGAAGTGTTGGAACGATTCGGATAAGTAAGTCTCATATGACTGTCACCTTCGTTCCACTAAACATATCGCGATAAATTATATATTTGATAAACCTATATCGTAATTCACATACGGTGGCGTATGTGTCATCAGGATGCGTGGGAGGAACACTTTAAAAACGTACAACACGGCGCGCACTGCGTATTTAAACATAAATATTTTAGAATAACATGCCCGCAAAACTTAATTACTGGGCGGTTTTTCAATGAGCCGTGTTCAAACAAAATTTAATTACATTAATTTTATTCATGCCACAGACTAGTCAACCGTACAAACGCCGAACTTTTTAACTGAAAAGTAATTTCCGAGTTTTCCCTGTAGCAACCCATTAGGCGTCGTTTAAAATGGAAATCAGACATTGAAACTTGATGTCGTTTTAATTTTAACCGTAATAGAAAATAAAAGTCGGTAACTGGCTATCAACTAAGTATAGGTTCGAAATTATTATCAAAACTATCATAATTAAAGTTTAAGGGCTGAAAGTATGTAGTAATATTAGGAAGGTAGTTAGACTAGTACCTATCGTTCGACTCGGAGATTTTCCGCAACTCCAAATTCTCACTAAACGCAGTTCTTACATTTCTGTGGAAGGGTGTGAATACCGCACACATATATGAAGCGTCTGTAATAGGCCTCAGGCATAGCCCCTGTTCTATATGGAGTTGATTACAGATAGGCATATGCGACAGTGGCTTCTCATCAGATGGATTGCATAATATCTGAAAAATAAATATTATTATAATTATTTGGTGCATTCTTATAAAAATAGTCTAATGTTATTTGGATGTCTCACGTTAAGAACAATGCAAGCCCCGGGCAACTCTCATTTTTGGATATGATGTGAATATTAGAAATCAATTATCACAAGCCTAAGATGAAGGATAACGTGAGAAAACCTATGCTCTAAAGTTCTCTAAAAAAATC
>MOOZ01000678.1:779298-796170 GCA_002930495.1 Cecropterus lyciades | reverse complement strand
GATTTTTTCAAATCGGACCAGTAGTTCCTGAGATTAGCGCGTTCAAACAAACAAACAAACTCTTCAGCTTTATAATATTAGTATAGAAATGGAACGGGTAAAGTGAAATAAAACGAACGATATATTCGAATAAATTCTATTTTAAATTCTCAGTACAATAATAATGGGACAACAGTTTTAACACCTCTTTTTGGAGGAGGCCTCCAAAGATGTAAAAGCTGTTTATTCAATATAATCTTACTTCACTAAAGTTAAATTAAAAACAATATTAAAGCAATAAAAGTTTTACTGATATCATATGACTTTTGGCACAAACACTCATTTACTCCTCATGAATTGGAATTTGGAGAAATAATAGCGGTGTTGATGTGTGGAAATATCTTGCGTGTCAGTGTGCGTTAAGTCGAAAGCGTTATGTGCATAACACGGCATATTACGGCCCGAGCAGACATGCTTCTTTTAGCATCGGCGATTTGCGTTTATGCGATTTGTTGCGTCCGGTCGCGGTTTTGAAAATGTACGTTTTAGCGACTGCGTTAATTGTACATCGCGTTTTTTGCGTTCAGTTGCATAGAGCGTTCGAAAGGGGCTTCGAAGAATTTTCAGACGTAAAGCCGCGCTTATTTTCGATCGCCAATACTAATTGTCTACTAGGGCCTTCGTTACAAAATCTAGCAATACAGTGGTATAAGGTAAAATAAATATATAAATACTATTTTTGTTACGGGCAATCATTATTAAACCACTCTTATATCATCTGGTATCACAGCACTCATAATTTTTCTTCCTCCACGCTTACAAGCTATGCACGTAACAAAACATTTTATTTAAAATTTGTCTTATAACTAATTCGAAACTTCATATAAAAGATCATAGAGAATACAGAAGATCTCTTTCCATTTAATTTTGATGTACTAAATATATAAAATAATATTGGACACTATGCGTTTGCATCGTGCCTTTAATGTTTCGTCGATTTATCAACTAGGTCGGACTTTTTACACATTGTAGTTTCCTTTACTTTTTAAAGTAGAATCTACTTCAAACATTTATTAATATACTATTTAATCAACAGCGTTTCCGAACATAAATTTAGTTAGTATCATCGGAAATAAATAATAGGTAGGTATATTTTACAGCGCTCGACTACAATATGTGGATATAAAATCTTCAGTTGACACCCGATTGTATAATAATCGTCTAATAACATGATTTTAGCTTACATTTACATTATTCCGTATTTAAAACACGAAAAAAAATCGATTAAATCATAAAATCTACAGAAAATAATCGTAATTTACTTAAAAATTACTTCAATACGATATTACATGAATATATAAATTTAAAAAGAGCATCTATTAAATATATTATGAGAGTTGAAATATTTTGCTTACAAAACGTTTCGGTTAAAATAGCAAGGATAGGAAAGTTTAAACTGGATTGTTTTCTGTTGGGATTGTAAAGCGTTGGAAACATGGTCTATCTTCGATTTAACGTAAATATAATCAATCAAAAAATGTATCTGAATCCGTTTGACTCCCGTCCTAATTCTACCTTAGATTAAAACACCCTGTGAAACTTTATGTGCGCCGCTTTGTGACGTCAGAGTAATCCACCATGTTGTAATAAAACAAATTTATATAAAATCAGATACAAAATATACCCATTATGTTAACAAATTTAGTAAGAATTATTATGTTCTTCTTCCGTGTATAAATATAAAGGAAACAGTATGTCATAAAATTGTCATTAGGCATTTTAGTAACTTGAAGCATTTCTTTAGTAGGTATATAAGTCTAATTAAACACTAAAGGAATTATTCTGATATGAGATGTGAAATGTACGCGACCGTAGGGGCCTACACGCTCGAAACGAAACAACGTATAACTCTATAACGTATCAGATATAAATAAACTATTATTTACAATGAAAATTGAACTGTCTGACAAAAAACGTCATAATTAAAACTAATTATTTACATTGATATTTTATTGTCACCATAATTAGTCTGGTGAATTAATACTAATAATATGAGCGATCTTTTCATAAATAAAAAACTGGAAAAAATAGATTTTCTAACATATATAACATGACCGACTTCGTTCCGATTAATAGCCGATAGACAATTTCGCCGTAACAGTATTCCTAGTTAGTACAAAGGGCAATCATTCATCGACTGAAGGAGAGGTTGGGAAATACTCGCAGTCAAACTACCTCACATGAAAAAATAAGTAGGTAATCCTATGATCCCAAACCTCTATGAATTAGATCTAGTCTATAAGAGATTATAACATTAGTTGTAACAACGATCGCGGTGGCCCCTCCCCGTGAGCCGCGGAGAGAGGGCGGCGCGATGCACGTACAAAAATAAATACAAAAACAGATCAACTGGGTACTAGGAAGTACCCATGAGTGTAGCACACTATGTACTTTTACGTTAATTCTTGGGTGGTTTCATCCCTACTGTGGCTGCGTTATCACGATGAGAAAACATAGTCTAAACAAACTGATTATTTTCACTAATATGTACGTTCTATCAACGAACACAGTCACGCAAACTAAAAACTATCGAACGACAAATTAATGATAGGCCGACGACATCTTTTTCATTATATTGGATAGGTTCCAATAATCGCTACAGTTTTTCGTGTAACTTAGTTTTCACAGACCGATAACGCAGCCGATACACTTGATAACTTTAATTATAAATTAACTTAAGAAGGCTATATCTATAAGAAAATAATAACTTATATTACGTACTGTTTTTTTACTAAATATTATCTAACAACATACTATTTACGATGATTGATTTGCATATAGATAAATTAAATAAAGGGCGTTCTATATTCTCTAAAACGATATCGATTTAATCATCGCGCGTGCATTTTAAATAAGACTCCATTGCAGTGATAAATATAAATATTATTTTCTTTTACGACGGATTAACATTGAATATGTATAATACGTAATAAATAGGAATGTTTTGTATTTAATACTGTAACCTAAGCGCTAATTAACTAACTTACCGTAATCGGTGACGTCGCGATCACCGGAATGGCGAATCCAAATAAACTAATTTTAGTTTATTTAGATTAAGGTCTTAACATCTACGCGTCGCCAGTAAAGCGTCCGTTTCGTCGAGTGCAATTGACCATGTTCAGTTTGCGATTAGGATGTGCAAATCAACTCTAGATATAAAAATACTTTTTAAACTGAGCCATTTGCACATAAACGTATGAATCGTCCTATGAAGATGTTCTGTACGAGTATATCCGGTATTTTTGTATTAAAAGTTGTCATTTTTTTCAGTATGAAAAACACATTTCATTCATTTACATACTCGTGGTATTATTAAGTTACGATCTTAAAAATCTATATCTGAGCGTACTTGATGTCTTTTACGACACTATTTAATACGCATAACGACACAATACGTAATAGTCCGTTTAAAATCGGATGGTTTGAAGATCTGTCAGTTTGTGTCGTAGATCTGTCAGTTTTCTTTGTCATTTTTGGCGGTAGGTATAACATTATTTTTAACGTCATACTTCGCTGTCTTAATGGCAGATTTATTCACATTTAACGATTACCACAGTACAAAAACAGCTTCTATAACATTAATTCAAAACTGTTGTATAACTGAATTAATAGTTACACAAACGGATTCCTTTTGTAATACGGTAACCTCGAATGTAAAACATTTAGAATTTACGTCAAATTGTCCTTATAATGTAGATGGAGCCACTTTACTAGAAAACGTATTTACCGTCTAAACAGTAAATGGCAGTAGCTCGGATAATTTACAACCGGTATTTCTCATACTAACTTCAATGTTACCTAAAACCAACCAATTAATAACAATTTTACACACAATATTTTTAAATGTCAGAGCCATCTTAGGTAACATTGAAGTTAGATTAAATCGTGTCTCTTCCAGTAATATCTGTATCTGTTTAATATTACTCGATAAAGACATTTATTTTTATCTTAGAACACATACTACATACTACATTGGGTATTTCGTAGCCGTTGTCGTCGTATAAATAGAAGTAGCAGTTCAACAGACAAGAGGTATCAAAGGGTTAGGTATACGAACTTAACGTTTTATTTCCTAAATTAATTTGTTATTAAGTTAGTTATGTAATTATCATACAATGTGCCTAGGTTTAAATTACATAAAATATTGAGAGACGACGAATTAAATATCTTCATTGCAGACTTAAAACATGTTATGTGTAAATTTATTATTACTACATGAAAAAAATATCGTCATTCTCAACTTTAAACCTGTAATATACTTATGATAAAAACTTTACACTGAAAAACATTTTTAGATAAAACTTTCTACACTAAATTGTCTTAAGTTTTAAGTTTGCAAAGATATTATGGGAAGATCGCTCACGGCTACATATTTCAGCGATTCAGTAAATCAAAACAATCCCAATACTATCGCGTCACCCATTCTACCCGCCCAGAAAAGTCGCGCGTTAATGGCAATGCAGACGCGCGTTAATGAAACGCACTACTAAATCGTTGAAAAATCTCGCAATTTTTACACTTACTAAAGCCGTAACCTAACCTAACCGTCCCCGTATACACTTCAAACACACCAAATGCGAATTGGTATATTTACTTTATTTTTAATTACATAAATAACGTAAATATGATGGGGAAAACCGAATTGAAGTTTACATTCGTGACTGAAATCGTTCACAGTCGAGTACGGTCAAATCCCAATATAAACTGCTTATAAGACTGTTTGAACTACTACTCCTATAGTTATTAGTATTAGTGTCATCGCACAGTGAGAACAAAAGGGACCGAACTCAAATTTCAGCAGGGTCAAATACTTAAAATAACTAATAACAACTTAATGTTAAAAAAATATTACGTCACATTAAAACAAAACGCGAACACAATTTTTTAACCGACTTCCCTAAGAAAAGATCTAACATTAATGTAGTTTTTTTTTTACTTAACCACAAAATGAGAACACAAATTTGTGCTCCTGATGAAAACGGGTATGTCTAAGTCTTGCCATGGCCAAAAATAGACTAATTCCTATTATAATCTGATTTTACCAATGGCAACAATCACACTTATGCCCGTTTTCACACATCACTGAAACTTAAACCGAAAACCAACAACCGATAACTATGAATATATTTGTTATAAGTCCCCCAAAAATCAGGTTAGGTCCCTTCTATCCCCGATAGTTTACGCGAAGGGGTGCAAGGTGACGGGCTCGAAGTCGTCGTGCGTGGCGGGCCGCGCGCGGTGCGGCGGCGGCGGCGGCGGCGGCAGCAGGCTCGTGCCCTCCGGGATGTATACATTTGCTAGCCGGTCCTGCGTGTATAGTTTTGTTTTTGATGATTTATTGCCTAATTTTTGACACTCATTGGGTCCCGGGTTCGATCCCCCGTCAGACAGAACTCTGAATGATAAGTTTAGATTTCTGTTCTGGGTCTGGGTGTTTGAGTATTCGTCTTTGTGTGTCCATGGCACCCACAACACAGGAAAAAATCCTAATGTCTAGATTAATCTACTATCTACTAATCCTAATATCCTATGAGTGTAGAAAGCGTTTGGTTTTTATCATAACGAGATAGTAAACGAGCATGCAGTCCACCTGATGGTGAGTGGTTACTGCTGCCCATGGATTTACATATGTATGTAAATAGCTTCATATAAAACGAGGGTTCTATCTATATATGCGTTGCTACTCCCGAGGACCGAGATGGTCGCCTCATACATAAGTGAGCCGGCAACAAACTGCTTCACGCTAGAAATAGGTGTGGCGGTGGTCTTCCCGAATCGAACTACACTGGTTCTACCACATGTCAAAAATAGTGACCTCTAGTGTGGGTATCGCTGTGAGTCAGTGGCGGATTTACCAGCGGGCTCAGGCAGGAGCCTAGGGCGGCAAATATAATGCTATCTTATATGATTTTAGATTAGTATATCGCAGAACTGATCATTTTAATATGTTACGGGTACTCACGATATGCGATTTTATGAATTTCTTTTTGCCGATATTTTTGCCGATATAACAACGAAGTTGACTTAGGGTAGATAAGTTAATTAGCGCGAACGTGAAATCCAGTGGTTAGTTTATGTAAATCACAATTATTGCAAAATTTGGTGTGTAGGGTGCATAGGTTAATTTATCACGAATGCTTGTCAACGGTTTCTCCCCGCCACCGCAGTTTTACCGTGACCACGATCCATATAACTGGGTCGAAATATCGGCAAAAAGTAATTCAAAAACCGCATATCGTGAGTACCCGTAACATGTTAAAATAATTCTTTCTTGTCGATTCTGTTTCATCCATCAATTTATAAGATTATTTTAATGTTGACGACCTTTTTACGGGACTTCAATGGCGTAGAGTGCGCCGGTTAGAGAGCTCCATGACCCACGGGTGGCACGTCTTGGAGGCGACAGAATATTTAGATATAGCGACGAATTAACGACCACGCCACTAAATTGGCTAGCCTACTGGCGGCAAATGTGTAAATCCGCCACTGCTCAGATTACTGCGGTAGTCACCTCTAGTGTGGATATAGCTTTGGGTATATAGATGCAGTGACTCGTTGACTCGATTATTCAGCAGTGCTGAATAATCGAGTCAACGAGTCTCGTATATAAAAAGGTGTAGCAACTGTGTGTCTATGGTAGATGCTAGAGAATTGACTCTGTATTAAAAGGTTGTTCGACCCTTTTTGTGAACACAGGAACCACCAACGCGACGGTTATTTCTCTTTCTAACAGTGTTAAGCGTTATATTCTGCAGTAACGTAGTTCTCAGGGGTAGTAACGCATCCGTGGCCAACCTCATTTAACTATACTTATGAGAAGTTTCCATGTAAGTGAACAATGTTCTTTTGGAAATAAATAATCTTAAACCTCAAGTTGATTACAAATATAATTGGACGGCAATGCGAGTTGTCATAGACTGCATACTCGTTTGTTACTAGCTGAAGTACTCGTATTTCGCTACGGGAACAATATTTAAACTATGCAAAAACTCGAAATCAAAAGTAGCCTGTAAATTGACCAAGTAAATAAGCTGCATCCATGCAAAAATTCATTAAAATCGGACCAGTTCTTGTGTAATTGAGTAACAAACAGACACACACCACCTCATTTTTTTAAATTAGTATAGATTTTGATACAGATTAAGACGCTATCATACCTGATGCTTGTCATACTTGAAGATCCCCTGGAAGCGCGGCCGCCGGTCGGCGTCGAGCGCAGCGGCGGCGGCGCTGTAGTTGGGGTTGTGGAAGGAGATGTGGCCACTACCGTCCCCGAATTCGTCCTTCGCTTCCGTTTCGCGGTCTCGTTTTCGCACTGCATGACCACGATATATGACTTTATTACAAGTTTTTATTAAAGCTTTACTTTGTATGTATGTAAGGGTATTGCAACTGAAGTGCAAACTAGTTAACCTGAAGCAATTGATTGATTGAATTGATTGTCATCCATTATGATAATGCATGATTGCAATATGGTGAATGCTCCAAGAAGACAGTGAGGAAAAAATCTGTATGTGGATATCAAATGAAAGTGGAAAAATACGAAGCAAAAAATGACGTTACTAAAAGCTTGATAAAAATATCACCGATTTCAGGGAGATTTCAATTCTTATATAAAGGAGAGTACACATATTCATAGATGGCAATCGCCAATTACCAGCGGAAGGATTGCACAGCTACCAATTTGCTATTTTATCATATAAAGTGAGTATATATAAATAATAAAAAGGAATCAAGTTTATTAAAAAAACACTTACCACAAAGGAATACGATGACCCCGACGACAATAATAATGAAGATGATGAGGACGATGGCGATAACGATCGCGCTCACGCTGGATTCCGAGACGGGCGTCGTCTTGTGCGCTGTCCCAACTTCAATATCCATGTAATCGTAATAAGACGGATAATGTGAGGGCATTCTCAGTTCGACAAGTAGGTTTGGTGCTGCAGAGAGAAATATCACATAAGTGACCTTGATACTAGTTACCCTTCGCACTTACCATGATAAATTTTGAATATTTCTCTCTGCGCGTTGCTACGTTAGACACATAGAGCATTCATACGTTAGGTACACAGAAGTTTCAAGCATCCTACAAGCAACAACGCAGATTTCTCAACATGAAGCATCGGCGCTAATGAAAGCTTACACTGATTGAAAAGACCAAGTACATCAATAGATACATAAATTTCACAAGATAGAAACATTTTCAAGAAAACTTCTTTAGGTGCGATAGGGAAAACAAATGAGAGTGAAAGGTTGACAGGACGTCACACTAAAACGATAGTTTCTTTAAAATAGTTCTCAATTACAAAGCTATCTGGAAGAAAATTATTAAATTCGCAAGGTTTTTCGTTTTATTATCTAGGATTTACAATCAACGCCTTTGCCTTATCAACCGACGGCAAGGTGAATGATCGGACCGTCTCACAATACTTTATATAAAAGTTGTATGTATGTAAACAATAAAAACATAAATTTCTGATTAACAACAACTATATAAAACATAATTAATAAACTTCGCTATTGGTATCGTTCATTTCGTTGGCTCATCTGTATTCGTAATTTAATTATTAAAAAATAATGCTACCAGCACATTCAATATAATAGCTATTGTAAAAACACTAGAACGGTCTGCATTTCTTCCATCGATCTTATTGATCCATCTATTGAATATCAGATCAATATATGATCCGACCCGCCAATCGAGCGCAACTTTATGTTTCATTTGTAGCAAGCCTAGAAATCTAACAATATACAAATATCACAAATCCATAATACACGCGTTTTATAAATTGCAGACTAGATTTATATTTGTAACCGAATTATTTCATTGCAGGTAGTAACTTTTTAAACTTTAAACTTTTAAAATTGTGTAACTATAGAAATAACATAAAAAATCTTACCGCTACAGAAGATCGCCAAAATTGATCCACGTTTTTAATTCGTTACAGAAACCATACAGACAGCAAAATCACTAGATCTTTTGACAATTAAAGACTAGTTAAAATATTATTATAATTATTTTATATCTGGCACATATCGGAACTATAGTTTATTCTATGATATGAACATTTTTATATATTAAACGAATAATTTTAATAAAATAAAATCATACACTTCATCGTCTTCATTCAATACAATTATAAATATTTTATTTGTTTTCCTAGATGCATTTTATTTCTTAATTAGTAGACAAACATAAAGGTTATAAAAATATTTATTGCTTCAATAATTACTATTTGAATTTATTTGAATTAAGTATTTCGTAATTCAAACCGTCTCTGTAGATGAGGTATTATCAATTACTATGGCGTATTCCGTAGATATTGCATCGCATACTTATTTTTATTTAGTGCATATCTCGTCGTTAAATCAATTATTTTCAACTATATTTATTTAATTTCGTTGTATAAAACACAGTACGTAGTAACCTAAGCCATTTAATATATTTTATCTTCCTTATCCCTACAGACTAAAATATTTGAGTAAATATATTTATCTATTTATTAACAAAAGAATCCTGTAACGTAGCGTAAGTATATGGCCCAAAAGTATATAGGATTTTGGCGATCTCCTTTATTATACATAAATACTCCAAAGAGGTAACCTTCTAAATGCACCTGTAACACATATTATCTATCTATCACGACATACAGACAACAACAACTTCCAACCAAACTTACTCGTGGAGCAAACTCGAGAATCAGGTTCATCAGGGCAAGCACATATATAATCATGTCCCCTAAATAAGCAGAGATGGGTACATCCGCCATTGTCTTCCTTGCAAGGATTCCAACCGTGTTGTTTTTCAGCGGCCACCGCTTTTATTTCCATCGCCATTTCCAGATCAGACGTCACGGCTGTTACATTTTGTCCTGTCCTCTTATCAGCTCGCATTACCGATTTTTTGTACCAGTCGGTCCAGTATATGTAATCCTTGAACTAAAAAAATCTTACGACTTTAGCTTTTACATTGCTTATAATTGTTTAAAAGTTTTATCACTTTTGAAACGTATTCTTCTATAGACATAGTTTAGTTTATACCGATTTTACTTTACCTGAGTCATTCCGAAGGGATTCTTAGCGTCGGGAATAAGTTGCACTCTATGTTGACCATTTAAATCAGAAGTATCAATTCTGTCTTTCAAAGCATCAGTCCAATAGAGTCGTCTATCCTTATAGTCGATCGTAAGACCATTTGGAAACCCTAGGTCGTGATCTATTATTATTTTTCTCTGGCTTCCGTCTAAAGCACAACGTTCTATGTTAGGATTTTCACCCCAGTCACTCCAATACAGAAACCTATGGAGACGAATTCAATTAGTCCAATGTATATGTATATAAATATGTGTATTATAATAATTTAATTCAGATGGAATATAATTTACTAACCCTTTAGCTGGGAATAAAGCGAGCGAACGTGGTTCTGTTAATCCGGATAATAAAATTTTCCTAGATGATCCGTCCAGTCTTGATACCTCAAGAACCTAAAATTCAAATAATAGCAAATATATGGCAATAAGAACCGTTCTTTCGAGATCATTAAAGTTTATTTTACTCGCAAATTATTTACCTTGTATTCATTATCAGTCCAATAAAGGTTATTAGCGATCCAGTCCACACCTAGCCCGTTAGGGGTGTCTAATCTCTTTGTAATAACACCCATCATTTGGCTTGTGTTTGACATATTTATAGCCCTAAAACCCAAAAAAACTGACATTATAAGGTGGAAATAGGAAAGACATAAACAAATACTGACACCATAATATGATTGAGCAAATACAAATATTCTCACGACTGTTATTACAAACCTTATGCTGTTATTATTGACATCAGTGAAATAAATGAGCTTCTTCTCCCAGTGGAAATCAACTGCAATGGAGTTGAAAATATTTTTCAAAGGAAGACTAAGGTCCCACTGTTCTGGAGTGTCCAAAGATATCATGGAAATAGAGTCCCTTGTGGCAAAAATCAGGAAGTTGTCTGGATGTCGCTTGCAAATTTTTGGGTTGGGATCGGATTCATTTTCATATAATAAACCGGTGGGACAAATGCAGGAGAAGCCTTGAGGATTGCGAAGGCAGAGGTGAGAGCAACCGCCGTTCTTGAGACCGTTCGCGTTGCAAACATCTTTGATTACATGTTCACTCTGGAATAAAACGTGTAATGTTTCTGATTCCAAAGTTAAATTTGATAACGTTACAAAAAATAAAAATGAAAGAATGAAAAAAAAATTCAGTATTTCCAAAGAAGAAAAAATAATCAAAAATTCATAAGAAGAAAAAGAAAATCAAAATTTCATTTAAATAATTTTAAACATAAATCGCTTACATATAAAACATGGTACATAGAAGTTGAAACACTATGTACAATACATATTCCAATATTGTCGTTTCTCTACTGAAATTGCTTTTGCCTTTCATTTGTATGCTGATAACATTGTTTGTACGTACCTGAATAGCGCGTATATCCATCAAACCATCAAGATTGTCTCTTATAATCAGTTGTTCTTTTCCATTAGACTTATCAGCTCTATGCAAAGACTTAGTCTTCCAATCCGTCCAGTAGATATGTTGCCCTACGATCACAATTCCATATGGATACGGGACTTTAGTCATCAATATCCGTCTATCGCTACCACTGAAATCAGAACTTTCAATGGTGAACTCCTTAGCATCGTTCCAATAAAGTCGACCTTCGATTCTGTCGACGGCGAGACCGTTCGGCCACTTTATATTCACATCCACTATGATACGCCTGAAAATATCAATAAACATGTATAAAATAGTGTTAAATCTTATTTAGGAAATAATAAAAATAAATGAAAGTCATGGTTCATTATTTTTGTTCACATTATTTAAAATAATCATATGATGATTAAGAATAAATACTAGTTATTTTAATTAAAGCTTCATGTAAATTATAGATTCATGGGGCATTTATCGATATTTCAAGGATTATTTACCTATTTTTGCCATCCATGTCAGCGCGTTCAATCTTTGCCGAAGTACCCCAATCAGACCAAAACATGTACCCGCCTTCATAATACAAAGCTATCGCACGAGGAGAATCTGCAGGAAATATTGATGTTTTATTTAACATTACAATGTTAATAAAGGCAAAAAGAATTAGGTTCCTTCATTGTAATTATCGTCTTTCGATTTAATTGAAAGTAGTACAACCTTTCATAGATCGAGTCTGGAGGCACTAGCGCCATCTATTTGCCTTATAACAATCATCTGTTTTATGATAACTAAATATTTATTTACCTAATCCGGTCCATACAAGAACTTTTCTGTTTAATCCATCGAGATCCGATACTTCAATGCTGTTCCGTCCTCCATCAGTCCAATACAACTGTTGAAAGACAAATATCTAAGTATCGCCCAGAGGTTAATACTTAAGAATAATAATCGAAATGAAGAAATAATTTCGATTATGGTTTTAGTAACTACTTTATTTTTTATTAAGAGTAATAGATTTAAATGTAAACCATCATTGATATTGCAAGGTCCGAACCTTCAAGCGTCCGAGTTTTTTGCATTAAATATAAGTGTACATAGTTCGCGGAAATATTTAATAATGAAATACATTAAAAAATAGAGTTTTACAAAAAAATATTGTAAAACTTATTACACCTTTTAAATAATTTCGTAAATAGATAAGTGAATTGCGTGAAGACATACTTTGCGACCTGTCGAGTCGATAACAATTCCGTCGACCGTGTGAAGTCCTTTACGAATGACAGTCTCAATATGTTCTCCGGCTTTACTCGCTCGAACGATAACTCGCTCAGCTGTATCCGTCCAGTACACATAACCTGTTGATGAAAGTTTATTAATAGCATTCAAATTAAGTACATTTCCATTCATAAAACTTTTGAGGTCCTCTTCAGGACATAGTACTACTAATGAGGGGCTTGCTAATAGCCGTGTTGGTGACGTTAGGAAGACTCTGCTGCCATTTTCCTAGATTTTTCCTTCTTTGCCTTTAAAGAAATCCACGGAAAGAAAGGAAGCTATTCAAGACACCACACGAGCTAAGGCACAAGACAGCTTAAGTAGATACATAGAAATTTCATATTTGTATAAGTAACAGTATTTACCTGTTTTTTGATCAACGTCAACGCCTAGAGCATTCCTCAAAGGAGGTAGTGGAAGAACGACATCGACCATATAGTCCATATCCAGAGATACCACTCGGATGTCCACACGATGGGCGAAGATAAGGAAATTGATAGGACCGTTGGTGCATGTTTTTCCGTCGCTCTGTCAATAACATATAATAATAATAAATATGATAACATAGGTCATGAATTCATTTGTTGATGATTAAAGAACATTGACACTACATATCCCGGATGGTCTAAATAAGTGTGACTTCCATACTTCCATACAAAGATTTTTATCCAATAAATTCCGAAATATTCTAAGTACATTCCACCGCCACTCCTATTTCTAGCGTAAAGAAGTTTGCATCATGAATATCAAGTGTAAGTGGTGCAAGGGTGAGGAAGCCACCTTAATTTCATATGAGGCGATCATCTTCGTCACCGTGAGTACAAGAGTCGGAAACACATCTGTAATTGACTTCATTGGTGAGTAGTCACTGCTCGTTAGTTACTTCAATCTTGTGAAAAATAGCCTTCAAAAATAATTTATTTATGATCACTTACACTTAATCTAACTCCAGTGGGACAAGCACAAGTCCGGCCTTCAGGCTTTAGCAAACACAAGTGAGAGCACCCGCCGTTGTTCTTACTGCATCTGGGTATAAAAAACACGATGGGTAGCATAAAAATACAAAACAAAAAATAAAATACATTTTATTACACAATATACCAACAATGGAAAACGGACAAATTATAGTAGATAAAAAACACAAGTTCACGCTTTAAAAAAAACACGCTTTCTACACTCATAGCCCCATACTAGGATTTTCCCCAATGTTGTGGGTACTATGGACACACAAAGTAAACACCCAGACCCAGATCAGAAATCTAAAGTCATCACTCAGAAGTCAGTCTGGCTGGGGATCGAACCCGGGACCCACAGCGTTTCAGACCGGTATGGTGATCGCTCCGCCACGTGCGTCGTCACCCAAAAAATATAACTACCTTTTCATGAAATCGTTTTCCATTACTTGATTCAATTTAACAAATACTGTAGATTTTAAAATTTAATTGAAAAATCTTTAATAGTACCTATTAATATTTGATGAGATCTTAGGTAAATGTAAAAACAACACAACACAACAAAGAACTAGAAAGCTAGAATAGTGCTTAGTAAATTTGTAGCCTAAAAATTAGTAATTTTATGAATTTGTAAATATCCCAAGAAACTCACAAGAATTAAGGTACTGATAATTATACGTACAATTGTATATACAACATATAAAATCATTAAACGTAACATAATTCTTAATAAAAACATCCAGTCTAAGAGTTTCGATGGTTTTTTAGTCTGTACGAGTAAAGTCCAATAAGAAGTTTGCTTCGTGCACATCTTCGTCGGCGATCTGGTTTTAAGTCTCGGCCAAAAATTAATCCAAAATTCATTAAAATACTTTGGATATATTTTCAGTTAAGACTATGAAACCACGTTGACTAAGTCTTCATATGTTGTCCTAACTTTCTATTCTTCACAATATTCGTTTCAGCCATATTTTGGCGTTTTCAAATTTTCCACAATCATATTTTTTTCATAATGCTCATATTCTTAACTCTTTTCATTTTTACACTTACTTACACGTGTTCTATTCCCATGTTGAAAATATGTAATAAGTATATTGCTTACTATCCACGTATCATATAAAACCTGAACATATAACGCATGCAACAATTTCTAAATAGTGCCAAAGATTTTAAAGCTAATCTAGCCATCTACCTGCTATTGCCGCTTTTCCTCTCCTTGTGGAACACCCTGACGTCCATAAGACCGTCGATGCCAGCACCCAGAGTTCGTCTGTTCAGGCCGGTGTATTTGTTTGCCGCTTGAATGGAATGGGTCTCCCAGTCGGTCCAAAATACTTCGTCGCCATAAACATCCAAGCCGAATGGATGAGTGAGATGTTCACCTGAATGAATGTTCGCCTTTACTTGCTGAGCTGAATTTATATTTTGATTAGATTAGGTTATGTCAGACTTAGAAATGTTTGCAGGCTTTAAGTTACAAGCAAAATAATTATTTTGAATAAAATTTTACCGTTTAAAAATATTAATACTATTGCTAACTTTTTAAATTAATATTTTTTTTTTGTAAATAATATATTTTAAATTTTATACATGAAATATATTAGAGCTACAAATATATGCATTAAAATTCATGTTCATTATTTTTTATTGACACAAACATGTAAGACGGAAAATGTTACTTTGCACTTATAAGCAAAATACTTCCAAATTAAATATCTAATAGTGATTATTTGTTACATAAACATTTAAAGATTTGCCTTTTAGACTCTATAATTACAATCAATATTACAATAATTGTATTAATCTAACATACTTATCAATATTTTCCGTTCAGTGCCATCTAGGTTAGCGTATTCAATGGTGCAGTTGCCTCCATCGGTCCAGTAAACCTTTTTATTAGCCAAGTCCAAGGCAAGGCCGCTGGGCCACGACATTCGACCAACGATAACTTTCTGACGATGGGTGCCATCCATGTACGCTCGCTCGATTGAAGGACTCGTACCCCAATTGGACCAATACATATAACCCTCTGCAAGAAACACATCAAATAAACTCGTAAATAATTGGTTCTGATGATAAATTACTTAAAACAGAAGTAAAAAAAACTCAAATTAAATTTGAAGAATTAAAATCCTGATTCCAATTAGAAAAGAGCTGACGATCTTCAAGCAATCGGTAGGTACCAATTTTATTCAATCATTACTAAGAGCACACAACCAAAAAAAAAAGAACATTAATTAGAATCGGTTCATCCATTTTTAAAAAATGATGCAATAGACAAATATATACAGTTAAGCTGATAATACTCTCTTGTGTTGATGATTAAAATAAAAACAATGTAATTCTAAAACATTTGTTAATATTACGATTTGTTTATTACTAAACAATGTTTACCTTTTGGATCCAAAACAATGTCTCGAGGCTTATCAACGTTCTTCCAGACGAGTAAAGACCTCATTGTACCATTAGAGTTTGATACCTCAATTCTATTCGTGCCGTAATCTGTCCAGTATAACTGGTCAGTCATCCAATCGTAAGCGATACCAGCTGGTGTTACTACGAATGCATATTTTATTAGTAAACATTTGTTAATTGATTAAATTTTCAAAAAAGTAAATAAGAGAGCTATTGATCTGATCGATGGAGTTAGTGGCAACCCCCTTGAACATCTATATCAACCTTAGCTAGGACATATATTAGTCAGTATGACTCCTACATGAAGTTGGTCTCAGTGTGTTGTGACGCTCGAAAAACAAAGTTGGAATGCTTAGAATTTGTCTCTACTTTACCATACCCTTCAAACCAGATCAGCAGCGATAAATTGTTATAAGATAATAGCAGGCAAGGCAATGGTGCCTTTGGAATTGAACCACTAAGTACCGCATGAAATGTACAATTTAATGATATAGAAAGATTAAAAAATATGTCACAAAAATTTATAAAAATTCAATCAAGATGTTTATGTAAATCTTACATAGGTTGGTTTTGATGGTAACAGATTGGTTGGAGCCATTCAAGAAGGCACGGTTGATAGTGTTCTTATCCACATCTGTCCAAAAGATTGAGTTAGTGTTGTGATCCCAGTCCAACGCCACAGCTGATTTTATATTTTGTACAGGGACTACCTAAAATTCGTT
>MOOZ01000678.1:766268-779284 GCA_002930495.1 Cecropterus lyciades | reverse complement strand
ATATATTTAATATAATGTGAAATTTTAATTTTTTTTTTTTTTTTATTGTGATACTATAAAAAATATATTCGATTGAAAGATTAGCATGAATAAAATAATTAATATGAAAATTAAAATAAAAAAGAAATTAAAAAAAAACTATAAATATAAAGATAACTATAAGAAAATGTTAAATAAAACATAATTATGAATGTTACTTAAAATATAATTTAATACTTTCATTATAATTATGATCAAATAATAAAAAGTTAAAAATAATAAAAATAAAAAATGAATGAAATTGACCTTTTTATAACTAACCATATCTAACGATTCCAGATGTGTTCGAGGATTTAATTGCTTCAGTCTGATATCCTTATTTCTTGTGTAAAGTAATAATTTATCCAGCGTTTCTTTGCAAGTTCGACTGTAAAGGACACATTTATTATGAATTAATAAAATTAAGACTGTTATATACGTCATATTATAATATTATAGTTCAATTGCTGAAGGCAGGTTTCCTGAGGCCATAGTCTATCATGTTGGACCACACACTTTAAGAAGCTTTTGTAAATTAGTCTTAAGCATGTAGGTTTCCTTGCGATGTTTTCCTTCACGACACTTTTACGCATATAGCTTTAAAAATTAAAGATACGCCAGGGATTTCAATGCAAAATTATATATATCTAGAGTATCACTATTATATTCAACTTTAGTTGTAATAAAAAAAAGGTTTCTAAATAATAACTCGGTTAATCGTGTCGAAAAGACCAGGTATAGTGACACGCCTTGTGAGAGACCTATATGCAGTAGTGGACTGAAATAAGCTGATGATAATGATGTTGTTGATTAATCACCCATCAGAGACGAGGCTAAGGCCGATGGGACAGCGACAGGCGTAGCCGTTAGCATTAGGCAGACACAGATGCGAGCAGCCTCCATTGTTACTACCGCAGTGATTCCGGAATGTACGCAGTTGTCGGGATGGGTGATACCTGAGGATATAAAGGTTAAAGACGGTAAAAAAATAATAAACTCATATTTGCACACACAAACATATGTTGATACAAAAATGCTTGAGTCAGAAGAAATAAAACAGAAATATTGATTTATTTCCACATACATAAATCATAACGTAAAAAATAACAATTCCCCGAATTTTATTGCAATAACTAAGACTAAAACAGTTTTTTAAAAATAAGTCTTGATAAATATAAAAAGATTATCATCAATGTTACAGAATAATCGAAATATTATCCTGATGCGTATTTAGTTTAAACATGTTAATTTTACAGGTAAAGCAATGTTATATAAAATTGTTTTTGTCATAGATAAAAAAATAATTACAGTGATAAAAGAGGGCCAGAATAAGGAGACAACAACTAAGATCATTACAAAGCTCCAATAATGTATACAGTTCAAAAAATAAAATTACGTGTGAATATCCATTGGAAGTTGTATTCCAGCGTGCACGGTCTGCATGCCTTTGCCGGTCATCTTGTCGACACTCGAAATACTCTTCGTGTGCCAGTCCGTCCAATAGATGGCGTCCTCAAACAGTGTTAGAGCAAATGGGTGTGGCAAGCCCTTTGTTACCACCTGTAAGTCAAAATATACATACAGTTATCATTTTATAAGAATATACATTTATTTTATAAGAATATACATTCAAATCACGAAAAATCAATTAACTTTGCTGTTTTGGGTCTGAGTGTTCGTGTATTCGTTTTTGTGTGTGTTCATGACCACCCACGACACAGGAAATATCCCAGTGTGGGGCTTTGGATGTTGACAGCATTATTATTATTTTCTTATTTAATTTCAAATTTTACATTTCCAACAGATTATTCGGTATCTATATTTTTGCCATCTATTTTACTACAAAACTTACCCTCTTCCGTTCTCTGCCATCAAACAAAGCCTTCTCAATGACATGGTGCTTAGCGTCTGCCCAGTATATCTTAGATTCCGTGTAGTCTATAGTTAGTCCGTTAGGCCAAAATAATTGATCATATATAACGCTCTTACGACGAGTACCGTCCATATTTGCACGTTCAATTTTGGGATTTGGTCCTGAACAAAATTTTATTAGTTCAATATTTGCTCTCATACGAAAAAACATAATTTTAATAATGGAATTGTTAATTGTGTATCTACGATTCCAATAATTTAAATATTATTGAGGAACAATTTAAATTTTACACATTTGTAAGATATAAAATATTACGAAAATGCTGATGATTTTAATCAGTGTTCTTACCCCAATCAGTCCAGAAGACCAAAGCATCACCGGGATGAACAGCAATTGCCCGTGGTTTGTCAATGTCACTTGCGGCCAACACAATTCTGTTAGTACCGTTAATAGTAGCTACTTCGACTCTTCGACTACCTGAGTCAGTCCAAAAGAGCAAATCGTGTATCCAGTCTACTGCAACACCGCTCGGTGTGTCGAGTCCCCACCTTATTACATCTACAAGTAATAAAAATTGTGTCATGATATATCTTGTTGATTATCTGTTGTTTCTTAAATATTTTCACTCTATGTATGTTTCATAAACATCATAACCGAGTTCAGAAATTTGTTACTTGCCGTCGTTACTTTGATACCCAAAATTATGAAATCATTTTTTAAATACGGAAAAAATATAATAGCTCTGATTGAATTAAGGCCTTTAATAAAATGTATTGGTTAATGTACAAAGTAATTATATTCCTTTACAAAATATTGTTCTTATTAAGCTCGCTTTTACTTACCAGTTCGGTTGTTAGTATTGATGATAGCAGACCGTATAACTCTCATATTATTTTCGGTCCAGAACACCAGTTTCTTCTCGTAGTGATAATCTAATGCAACAGCATTATGCAATCCCTTCACTACTGATACGTAGTTACTTCCAGTGAGGGATACCTGTGGTCATAAATACAATGTGTACTGAATGAATGAATGAATACCACATGAATAATGATTGTACAACAAAGTAGGTAATTATGATAATTATTTTATATATATTGAACGAGATAATTATGTGCCACTCATCAAATAGAATTCGATTCCCAGCTGATGATAGATATGTGATTTTTTGCCCACCCGACTTATTCTAGACTGTTATCTATTTGTTGCCATCTCCCAGTAGTGTTCTAACCGTACGATAATTATCGTACATGTACGATAATTTTATAGTATATGTACGTGCGATGTACGATAGTACACTATAGATAGGTAATTTTTATTACGAAGAAAGATTACTTTGTACTAGATTTTTGTCTTGGGTATAACATTTTGTGTTGCTTATATTCTGAGATGGCGTTTTTTATATTTTGAGAAAACGTTTGTTTTGTCGAGAAACATTCTGATATGACGTTTTTATTTTTTTGCTCGTCAAATTGGATGTACTGACGTAGTACGTTGTTGTACGTTACCCTACCGTATACTAACCCGTAGCTAGGTCACCCATATGCACACACTAACCAATAGTCCTTGTAAAAAGATTTCTATATTGCTATAAAATTCTTTAAAAGCCTTCAGCCCACCATGCTACTGCCACCCACCTGGCGTATATCCACCCGGTTCGCGAACATGAGCGTGGCGGAGTCGCCCACGGCCTTGCAGGAGCGCGCGTCGGGGCGCAGCACGTAGCCGGACATGCAGCCGCACGCGTACCCGCCCGCCGCGTTCGAGCACGTCTGCGAGCACACCGGGTCCTGCTCGTACATGCACTCGTCGATGTCGTGGCAACTGCATGGGGAAATGTTATTTATATTAATATAATTGCCATTTTTGTACCCTAGAAATTTATATCATTTATATGGTAAAACAACGTTTGCTGGGTCAGCTAGTATCAAATGGTTATCGGAATTTAAAAAAAAGCTGAAAGTTTAATTTAAAGTAAAATGGCAACTACAGAGGGAAGGGGGAGGGGATAATTTATTTATCTTAATATTTAAAAGTGTCTCATTTAAACTGAAACCAAATCAATTTAAATTTAAAAAGAGGTTTTAAAAAAGAGGAAACATTTTTGAGAGGAAACATTGACGACCCGCGTGGCGGTGCGGTTACCATACCGGTCTGACACGCAGTGGGTCCCGGGTTCGATCCCCGGCCAGACAGAAATCTGAATGATGAGTTTAGGTNNNNTCTGTTCTGGGTCTGAGTGTTTGTGTATTCGTCTTTGTGTGTCCATGGCACCCACGACACAGGAGAAAATCCTACTGTGGGGCTATGAGTGTAGAAAGTGTTATATTTTAGTAACATCGTGTTGTTTTTCGTATTGTTCTCAGAAAGCAATGTAATTTTATACCCATCAATCCTTAAAAACCTCTGCCATCTTGGAACGTCCGCTATATTGTATAGAGAATGACGTCACCAAGCTATCATAAATTATCAACCAAACTAACCTTGTATGACAAATTATAGCTCAATGGACGGGGTCCAGCTCAATCTCATTCCCGAGATGGTTCAAAATTCGTGGCAAGATTTTGAAATATGTACATTGCCGTTTTTACTGTTTTATTTTTATAAAATATGTAACTTGAAGGCCTAAATTCCAAATACTAACCTAAATCCATCTTCGCCCAATAAGTAACCCAAGGGACAATCGCAGGCCGGTTTGTCATCATGCGTCGTAATGCAAATTTTTTCGCACTTGTCTTTCTCATTACATGTCCTTCGAGTTGGACATTTCTCTTCATCGTCTCCTTGAGGGCAGTCCTTTATTCCATCACAAACGTGTTTCCTGCTCAGACAGTTCTTGAAGGGTGTATTGACGACTGATTTGCACATGTACTGATCGACTTCGCAGTTTACTTGGCAATCCGTTTCGTCTTCACCGTTAGTACAATCACGGTTGCCATCACAAAGCCAGGTTTTCTGTGGAATTAATTCGTTATTATAATTATGCTGAACATCACAACGACGGCAACACACTTATAACGGGCACAGCTAATAATTGTTTCCTTCGCTTTTATCCTTGTTAAAAAAAAGTATAATGACAATTGACATTAATTTAACTAAAACCTTTATAACTCAAAAAAAATGAAATAACTATTCTAGTTAATACCATAGATCACACAATACAATGTGAGTAAAATTACTTTTGACCATAAATTGTAATCACTTTTTATAGAGTCATCAATTTAAATGAATTTATTTCATTTAAATTGATGACTCTATAAAAAGTGACTTAATGTTAACGCAAGATAAAGACTATAAATATAAATTTCTCGAATTCAGTTGAAATACTGAGTAGTTTTGATTTGATTTCAAACACACAAAAAATATCCAAAATTATTCTTAAGATTGTAAAAATATACAAATAAAAAAGCGATAAGAGGCATTAAGGGGTGATTAATTTCTTACCAAGATACAACGCCTGTCAGCACAGGTGTATTCATCGGAGCTACAATTCCTCAAGCCGTGCGGCTCACAGTTGAGCTCATCTTCGCCGCCCTTGCAATCTCTCTCACCGTCGCAATGCCAACGATCAGGAATGCACTTCCCATCGCTACACCTGATATAATTATTTAAATTTTAGCTTACTGGAATTCGCCGTTTCACTCACGTTTAAAAAAGGTTATATATCATTGAAGAATTATTATAATTAACGGTTTTATTGTAATAACTAAATATGTTAAATTCATTACATTCAATTCTCTAGTTTTGATTTGATACGATTTCAAACACAGACAAAAATAAATATAGATAAATGTCTGCCATTACACACTTATTCTCAGACCTCCAAACTATCTTTTTTGGAAATTTGTGAGATGTACAGACACGCGGATCTTTCATTTTATTAGATGTTTGGATGTAGTAAAAGATCGAGTAATTTGCTCAATATGAGCGGTAAACAACCAGGTTACGTAATACGTAATCGAATCTATAAACGTAACTACTGAGTCTATAAATCATCTAGGGCGTGGTCACTGCAGCTGAACCAAGGAAAGTTCTAGTGCTTTCTTAGTAATCCCTTCACATTAGTAATACCTTATTTTATTTAAAAGCTTTTATTTATTTTACTTATTGTCCATCTTATTATAGAATTTCATCATTTTTCTAAAGTTGACATATATGAAGAGCTGATATTTGTTTTTTATTATTTTATAAGTAACAATAATAATGTAAGTAGCTAGCAAGTAGTCAATTTCCGGTATAAAATTAATTTAATTTATTGTTTTTTTTTTTTTAAATAAAATTTAAAACATTTTTTTATAACACGCTGGTTTTGCTCTATACCAAAACTACTTCATAAACCGTCGGTTATTGACATTAAATTACATTTTTTAATAATACGATAATTAATGGGTTATCTCATATTAGGTATACCATCATATGATTGATGTAATAATTTTCCCGGAAAGTGTTTAGTAGTTAAATATTTTTTCGGAAATGTCGCAATGATTATCCCGGTCGGAATAATTATCGAAATAATTTTCCCGGAAAGTGTTTATTAGTTAAATATTTTTTCGGAAATGTCGGAATCCGTCCACGAATTCGCCACTTTTTCTATAAATCTGTAAACGCTTACCTAATAATATAGAAATTATGAGAATATTATTTATAATAATTAATTATTATATTAAAACGTTGAAAAGCAATAATTTAATTCTGATATTATTATTTATAGCAAATTTTTATTTGTATAATAAAATTTTAATAATCCACAATTTACAAACTTAAATATTGTTATACATTATGTTAAATTAATTTAAATAACTGTCCGCGTTGATAAAATGTATCAAAATAAATATTTTCAAAATATACATACACACAAGAATAAAAAAAATCTATAAATCAATATTTTATAATTAAATTTGACAATTATTTAGATATGAATCACCATAGTACTTACTTGAACTCGCTGTCACTGCAGCTGGTGGGCAGTATAGGGCATGAGTCTTCATCGGTCCAGTCGCCGCAGTCGTTATCGGAATCGCATTGGAAATCTTTGCGGATACAATTCTTGTTGTTGCATTGGAACTCGCTTTCACCGCATCGAAGTAGCTCGACGGCTAATAAAAAATATTTATATAGGCAGTGCCATTACTACAAGTTTATTACGTTTTCTCAAAACTATCATTTTTTACGTTTTTTTATGATTTTGAACCCCTCCCCCGTCGTTGTCACAGCTAGTCACATTTTTGAGACCCCCCCCTTCCCTAGTGTGCCTAAAATATCAAATGAAAACAACAGTTCCTAAATTATATTTATTTCCATTTAATGTCCAATAAATCATCAAATTAAATATATGAAAATATCCAAAAAAATGTAATAACAATAAAAAGTACCTATATGTTATTCTAGTATTTATTACACACATATACAAGTATTACATTTTGAAATGTGACGTCACAAAATAAGTAGTCCTCCCCCCTTGTCACACATTGTCACTTTTCCCTACCTCCCCATTAATATGTGACGTAATTTATGGGTGAACCTTTACATGTATGGCCGAAAACGTAAGGATGCAATGTATTGGTCAAAACGTAAACAACGATTGTGTAGAGGAATCGCAATTAACTCAACAAACTAAGAAACTAAATAAAAAAACATACGTGCGTTTTTTATCACTTTATATTCAAAAACTCATTCACGACTTCGTTGTAAACTGCGAATAGTAGGATCAAAAATAAATTCGTTATATTGATTTAGCATCAGATTAAATCGGTCGAAAGGTCGCAAGGTCTGTCTATTTTAAGCCTGATCAGTTTTCGAGTTCAGCTCACAATTATTTATACGTAAAATCATGTTTGTAGTTCTGAAATAGCGATTTTAAAATAGATACATGCCCCTCTTATAGGTGTAGGGGTAAACTCATATCGGCATATTATTGTGTCTTGTCAAAATGTAATACAAATTATAAGCTTTTTTTTTTTAATTTTATTTAAGTTATACAAATAGGGCGGATAAGTCGAACCTGAATACGATAGCAAATATGTAACGCTATCAGCCTCAAATTATAAATTACAGCGCTTTATTAAGTATACGACCCGCGTGGCGGAGCGGTCACCATACCGGTGTAACACACAATGGGTACCGGATTCGATTCCCGGCCAGACAGAAATCTGAATCATGAGTTAAGATTTCTGTTCTGGGTCTGGGTGGTTTTGTGTGTCCATGGCACCCACGACACTGGATAAAATCCTACTGTGGGGCTATGAGTGTAGAAAGCGTTTACGTTAAGCGTTTTAATATCCGTCTTTTTAATACACGTCTTCAGACGTGTCCACTGTGACCTAAGTACAAGTTTATTATGTTTATTATACTACACTTAAAGTCATTACAGTTTCTACAATATCACACGCTGAACAACTTAGTTATGTATATAAAAACGCAATAATACTTTCACATGGATATAAACGCTTATAAAAAACGGCAGCCAGGGCTTTCCAGAATAATTTTATTGTCATAAGGTTCGAAATGTAAAAACGGGTTATTGCTTATCAAATACGTCTTACGTAACCTTAAATTTATTACATATTAAATAAGTGGCAAACGAGCTTTCAGTCCACCTGATAGTAATTGGCAACTGACACCCTGCACCCGTCCTGACCTATGTAATCAACCCCAAATAGTATTTAATCAACCCCAAATAGTATTAGCTATTACTAGGAGCTACCTACCTAAGGACGGCCACTGATGCTGCTCCTAAACACGTAAGACATTATGAAGTTGCCGAGCAACTATGACGCTACCTAATCGCGTTAAACACTACTTAACCACTTAAGCTATCATTTGCTCAAGCGATAACCAATGGGTGGTCAACCTTGCTACTATACTTACCGCATTCAGCTTCATCGGAGTTGTCAGCGCAGTCGGGCTCCCGGTCGCACTGCCAATGCAGCGACACGCAGTCGCCCGACGCACATGTAAACTGATCTTGTCGGCATCTACGACGATAAATCGTTTAAATAATCGCCGGTTTAATCAACCTAATATACCTAAACTACTTCTGATAGATTACGCTGCAATTAAAGTCCTTGTTTATAATTGTATGTCAATGTAAGCAAAGTGTATCGCAAATTGCATTTACAAAGGGACAAAATTCCCTTTTTTATGGTAGAGAACGCACGAGACGATGTCGATCAACAAAAGAATAAAAAAAAGACAACAAGGTAAGGTAACAAGGGTGTGGTAAGGGATATATACTTTTCCGAGGCATTCCATCCGAGTCCTAGGAATAGCAACGCATCTGTGACCAACCGTTAGTGAGACTTCGTTCTTACCTAGGGTTGGTTAAAAAAAAAAGGACAAAAAAAACAGCACCTCATATCGGGCCCAAAACTATACTATCTTTTAAGCTGGAACTGATCATATACAAACGCTAGGCCGAGCGATATGTAGCGTATACAAACTACTTATAATACGATCTATTTTTACATTAAAATATTCTTCATTGCCGTTTGTAGAATTTTGTTATCAACTTAAAATAAAATAGGATTGCCATTCGATTAACTATTTGATGCGTCACCATAATTTATACCTTGTCAAAGAATATTTACCATTACTATAGAAAAATTGTTGAAAGTATATAAATTACAATAAACTGAAATAGCCTAGACGTCCCAAAAATAGAATGGATGGCATATCTTTAAGTAATGTGAAGAATATTCTACCCACCGGTTATTGCAAAAAAATATTACGAGTATTTAAGCATGTCACAACTTTTAGTGGGTCTAAGATTACAACAAATTTTAACTATTTATATAAATAAAACATTTGGTCGTATACCGACAATATAATACCGTGATTAGTTAATCGTGATATAAATAGATATGTTATATCTAAATGTGAACCGATCCCTATTTAGGCTATTATATTCATGCGGTCTATTTTTAGATCACGTCAATTTCTCCCTCAGAAATATAATACCTGACAATCTCAATCGACCGATAGAGCAAGGAGTTATTTATTTGCGGCATTGTACATCATAATTGCGTTTTATAAAGCTCGTTCGGAGGTTGGAGGTTGGATAAGCGGAGTTTGTACAGGGTACAGGTCGGTTGCGCGTGGGCGCGTTGTCATGGCAACCCGACGCCTCCCACTCTCGCCGCCTCCGCACCCCCTCGCCTCGCAGTATTGATCTCGCCACGAGCCCCGAATCGCCCGAACAGCCTGAACAACCCCTCAGCCAGTGACAAAATAAAAGACCGGTCAAGTGTGAACGCCGAGATCACTAGTTGCAAATTGATATCATGATAATGTAAATAGCTCTGTATTAGAATTCTAATATTAGCTCTGTCTTTTAAATTACTGTAGCATTAATTCCAGATCGTGATTAATATGTAAGAAATTATATCTTGATATATTTAAATTTACAGCTTTAATTCCAAATTCTATCGATTCTAATTTGAATAAGTACGGAAGGATGTTTTACATACATGTCTACTCATTATTGTACACTACAAACATGCTTTATTTTTATTTTTTGTAATAACGTTGGATACTTCATCAGTTAACGTTTATTTTTAAATCATAATGTAGTACTTATAAAAAATATAATAATGTAATAGATTCACCTCCGCCCGAGCTTGACGACGTCGATTGAGTGTATAAATAGGTCAAAATTAGCTTATGAGGTTACAAAGCACTAACGACCTGCATACTATGAATTAGAAAGATTTCAGAGAAAATGTTTCCTTTTTAAAATACGCCATTATGAGAAAATAAATGAAGTTCTATAAATTCAGTCCTTCATTCATGTTTATAATACATCCATACCTATAAAATATAAAAGGTGTTAACGAAGCCAATTGGCTGAAAGCATTCTATTTTTAATTCCTGGTACAAAAATGGAAAATACGACAAAACATATGATGTCGTCGAGTAAACGAATATTAAAATAGGAGTAACAAACGAGGAGTCTACCTGTTGGCAAGTGACCACTGTCGTAAATGGACAATTGTTATCAACCCCAGATGTATTTAAGAGTCCTATATCTGTGGCTAACCCTAAGGAACTTTTCGGATAAGTACATCTCCGTAACCGCACCCTTCATCAGAACGCAGCAGCACTTCACTACTGTAATCATCTGGAGTAAAACCATTACGAGTTCTACCACATTGAAGTGTATGAGCATCTGATTATACATATATAGTAGATATTTCTATTATTTCTATTTCTGCTTAATGACAGCAGTGTTATGCGCTGTTGTGTTCTGGTCTGAAGGGTGTGGTAAGGGAGACATACTTTTCCGAGGCATTCCACCTTAGTCCTCAGGGGTAGCAACACATTTGTGACTAACTGTGGGTGAGTTTTTGATCTTACTTAGGGTTGATTACAGATGTCAATGGGCGGCAGTAGCCACTTACCATCAGGTGGGCTGCATGCTCGTTTGCTACTTCCATACTATAAAAAAAAAGATATTCATTCTATATTTTCTTTTACTTTCAACAATAATTCAAATAAATGTCTAAAATACAAAATATAAATTCAAATTAGAATTAAGAAGCCGCATAAAAATTAAATCGTCTTTCTGGCGTTACCCGTAATAAATGTTATATCATAAAATACATATTTAGCGCGATTAAATCTCAATCATGAACTTGTAAAATCTACGCAGAATCAATTAGGCAAATTACGCAGTCGAGCGCAAGTCAACTCCCCTGTTTATTTGAGTGTGAATGATACCATTAGCTTGTTAGTTTAGATTAGGTACACGTTATTTTTTTATTTCCAAGGACACATGCTATTTGGGTTAATCTAGGTTAACCTTCCTGGATTCTGTCAAGTCATGCTTTTTGTTGCGGCTTATGTTGTAAATCAGGTCAGTAAACATAATTTTTTTTTAAATGTATTATTAGCTGTACTTACATTAAGCTTTTCTTTCATATGACATTTCTTTTTTTAGTAACTAGTTGTCATCTACAATCTACTTTAAGAGTCTGTCAGAATCCTATTGGTTTCTAAAAAACATCGGTCCACGTAAACGATCCAATACAAGAGCAAGACCATAGTAACGTCAAAAAATTGTCTTCTAAAAATGAAAACATTTACATATAAAAAATGTTATACTGAAGGTTTCTTTTACAATGTTTTTGCAAAGACATATAATAGATTAGTTACATTAAATTGACAGTTAATATTCCTTAAAATTTATGCATAGCTTGCTAAAAATCTCCATTCTTATTTAAAACATGATATATGTATAAATAAATTTGAAATAAACTTTACTTGTTTATTTTAGTACGTACAATTCTTCACACGACCTAGTTTTCTCATGTCCTGAGACGCGTTATAAAATGGAGTTCCTCGAATCATAATGACGTATACAATAACTCGGAGCGATGTAGGGGACACGAGGAAGCGAGGGGCGACGTGACGATTATATGCAATTTTTATAATTCGCCGTGTCATATGATATGAGCCCTCGTGGACTACATTTGAACTCTGATTTATTGCGTTTATGAACTCATGTGTCGAACTGCCAAACAAACAGTTTGAGGGATATGTTAAGTTTGCGGTTAAATAACAGTCTATTTATGTAGATATGAAATATATAGAAATTAATAATGTACATTTTGTTCAGAAACCAAGAAACTTTCTTCTTTTTTCTTTCTAACTGATGTGTCTACTTTCCGTACAGTCATGGCCTCAAAACATGACAATTACATTATTTTAATATCATGATAAAAAATAATGTTACGAATACGATAAAACTTGTAAAACGATAAAAGTGAACGTTATCATTAAACAAACAAAGATCTCGATGAACAAATACGTTGCACTCAGCTACTTTTAGGACAGTCAATTACAGATGCGTTGCTACTAAGAGGCCTCAGATGATACATATGAACGTAAACATTATCGTTAAACAAACAAATTATTACAATAACCTGCTCTTAGGGCAGTCAATCACAGATGCGTTACTACCAAGAGGACTAAGCTGGTATGAACGTGAAATGTTCACGTTCATACCAGCTTGGTCCTCTTTAAATCAATTAATTATTACACTCACCTGCTCTTAGGGCAGTCAATCACAGATGCGTTACTACCAAGAGGACTAAGCTGGTATTAACGTGAAATGTTCACGTTCATACCA
>MOOZ01000678.1:738978-752694 GCA_002930495.1 Cecropterus lyciades | reverse complement strand
TCGGGGTTTTTTTCTAATAAGAGCTTCCGCTGCATGCATAATGTTAATATATGTCACGTTACATTTCTTTTTAACGCGGGTGAAACCGCGAGCTCAGCTAGTTATTTATATGCTTCTTTATAGTTCTGTGTTTTAGGATGAGGTTTACTCGGGAAATCTCACGAGGAACTTTTACTTATACCTTAGCGGTAGAAATGCTACTAAATCATTACAGATGAACCTCTATTTTGATTACAGGTGCCCATCGGTGGCAGTAACCACCATTAGCTTCAATATAGAGCACGCGATAAACTAGTTTGTGATAATTTATCTCGTGCTCTATATTCTGTATGAAAATCTATTACACATCCAACAAGACCAAAAAATAATCGTCTACTTGTCAAAAACATTTGTTCGCGCTAGGAATGAAACCCTGGGCTCGACGCGGTTGCAGCGCCACTTAACCTCTTTCACTCCGTCGTCAACTGGATCACTTATGCACTTCGTACACATGAATACTCGGTCTCCAGTGTTCAGTATCTTAGTGACTAGCGCAGTATACTTGTGATACCTATATATTTTTAGCACGTATACGTATTTATAAAGACTATCAATCTAACCTGTAATTGAGGAGTTTAGGAGGATGGTCTGAGGTTCGGATGCCAGACCTCTGGTTTTATGTTTTGTATATATATTTCTTAATGCAATTTTAAATGTTATTATGACGTTTATTATTGATAGAGAAGCAAAGACCTCTTTAGAAAGGTCACAAAACATATGGTGTCTACCGAAACCAACCTACCCGCACTTGATTATTGTGGTGGACTAAGATATATATCTTAAGCTATAGGGCTTAACTCTTCACGTAGATATAATTACATACATACATAACAGAGAAAGTAAATATTACTCGTGTTTTAATTTATGTCACTTCTCTAAAATCGGATTAATATCTCATAAGCAAACATATTGCTAAAGAGAAACGTCTCAATTTACAGCATAACACAATACAAATAAACAATTTACAAGCTTATAAATCTCACCTAGAGCAACTCTTGCCGACGTAGCCTCGTGATTGATCCAGAACGACACCCAAGACAGCATCACAATCAATATACTCGGCAGATACGTTTGGAAGACGAAGTAACCGATGTTCCTGCGTAGCTTAAAACTTAAGGATAACCGTTGATAGACGCCCGTCGCCAACTTTTCCTGGAATGTTCAAGTCTTTAATGGATAGACACACTTCGGATTTTACTCGGCTCGGATTTATAGTGTAAGTTCAAGAATTCACCGAGAAAGACAGAGTGATTTTGTTAGGCCTAACTTTCAATTCATTATCGTGGCACACGCATTCTACTCTAAGGTTTCTGTGGAATTCATGTAATTAGACTAATCTAAAATATAGTTAAATATACAAAGTTACACTAAACACAACATTGACTGTGATCGAGTCTGAGTTAATAATCAAAGCAGAATGTAATAGTCGTAAATATATATTGTAATCTTATTTACTGGGTGCCTTTTAATTCTACCTTTCTGTCATTGGTCTCGTGTCCAAGTATAGTGAACTGTGGCAGCTCAGCTTCTTCCACCCCTCGCACTGGTGTCTCCTTCCAATACATGACGACATCGGATACTGTGTATCCATCTGTAGGTGATAAAAGAACGTTAGAATGCTGAAAATTCTGTAATCGTAATCTCTGATTCATGTTTTTCAAATTTAATATTTTTTATCGGCTATTTTAATAATTTAAAGATAAACATTTTGGAGTAAACCATGCGCAGGGGTCACACGAATAATCTACATCTTACACATATATTTGTATCTATGTATGTTTGTCAAAGTTATGATTTTACGAATACTGTTTCTAAATTCTAAGTTGGCTGTTACAACTACGTGAGGTAATATATTAAATATTTAGTTGTGCTTATTATTCCAGCGCATCTCAAACTTATGATTAGTAGGTAAACCTCGAGTTTAAAAGTAGCACATTTTAAACTCAAATGGACCAAATCTATCTACAGCTTCGCTAATGGCTTGGTGTGGCGCTTAAACTACATATGTAGCAATGCAAGGTCAGCCTGCTGTAACGAGTGTATGGAGTCACACAGCTTTCAATCTCGACGGTGCAATTCTGGCTGTCCAGCGGGTAGTAGTGAAGGTCCATCATGCATGCGAGCGTGGCGGTGAAGCGCATCCCGTACGTGATGCTCCCGTCACCGCCCAGCCGCACCAGCTTGTTCCTCTCCGTCACGTCGTGTAGGAAACTGTAATTTAAATTGAATAATGGTACAACCCCTCGTAATTCGACTCCTAATCGCCAGCTATCTGACTTATAACAGCAGCATTACCCGTTGCTGTATTGTGGTTTAAGAATGTGATAAGAGATATATATTATACGATGCGTTCTAACTCAGTCCTTAGAGATCTAGCATCGAACCAATAGCATACCTCATGTAAGACTTTGGAGTTGATATTATAAACGTCCACGGGTGGCACGCGTTCGAAATCGGACAATAAAATCACTACACATTTCATCATTGTGCCATTGTATACATGCCGTGTATTGAGGTAAAAGGTTTATTTAAAATACTCTCTCTTATATGTTATTTTTAAAGTCAGGTGAGGTAACTTCTTAATTTTATTTATAATTTATAAAAAAAAAAATATATAAATATGCAGTATTTTAAAAAGCCTCAGTTATTTATTTTATGAAAAAAAAAGTGTAATAAAATGTATTATTTAGATACAGTATATTTTTTACTAACTCTAGAGAGATCAGCTATGTAGCGTCATAGCTGATCTCTCTAGAGTCTCCGATTTGTCGCTAAATAAATTGTTACGGTATATATAATATTAACTATAATTACATAAACAGAGTTTATTATGTGATACCTCCTTAAATTAATAAAAACATATGTAGGACGCCCCCGTTTCATGACATTAACATAATTAATATACGCACCTATTTTTGTCGTTAGCAAAAAACGTATCTGGAACCCAAATTTTATCAGCAAAGTCACCGGACAAAGTAAGAACCTCGTCAGTTAGCCCGAACGCCAATCTCTCATCTTTCCAATACTGGTTCAAATAAAGAGTTATCGTGTAGTCCTGTAAAAATAAAGTAATTAGAATTCGATTTTATTGAAAGTATATATATTAAAAAAGAAGTTTTTTAAATTTTTAATTATCAATACTCTATATACTTTTTGTTCTGTCAAAGTGTAATTCGAAAAATCATTATTATATACAAATGGTGAATGTTCAGTGTGCATTTCAAAAAGATAGAATAGTTTGGTGACTTATAGAAAGGGATTTAATAAACATATTAAGCGCTTAAACGCTTTCTACACTCATAGCCTCACAATAGGATTTTCTCCTGTGTCGTGGGTGCCATGGATACACAAAGACGAATACGCAAACACCCAGACCCAGAACAGAAATGTAAACTCATCATTCAGATATCTGTCTGGCCGGGAATCGAACCCGGGACCTATTGCGTGTCAGACCGGTATGGTGACCGCTCTACCATGCGGGTCGTCGTATATTGTAAAACAGACTTGAATGTCGTTTCACAGATCTTTATTTACAGAGCAACAACTTTGTTTTGTCAATGTCCACGATCTAAATGAACTAGCGCTAAATGTATTGTAAGTACCTAATTGACAAAACTATGCGCCCATCGCAGTGGCAGAAATTCGATCCTAGGTAAACGCAAATATAAAGAAAAGTTGAGATTCATCGACGTATAACATAAATTCTCAATTACAAAATTATTTCATTTTTGATGACGTACATAATTTAAAAAGAGTTTTTATTTACAACGGAGCTTATATATTTTAGTCTCCGAATTTATTTTCGAGTTACCTAAAAAATGTGTATATCAGAGCCATATTTAAAAACAATAACCCAATTTAGACACGTCACAAATGAATTTTATGTATTGCAAAGAATGAATGTACACAGCGCAAAATAATCGTGTAATAAAATTTTAATTTTATATTTCTGCACTTCTTCTCCATATAAATGTTAATTACATATGTCAAATCTCACACTCCTCTATCTGGGCTAAAAAGGATTTGCTTCCCATATTAACATACAGATTAAATTCATTAGATATGCAAAGTATACTTATGAGCAACTGTTAATATAGTGCAGTGGTATTCCTCTTTTTCTCTCATAAAACATCATTTGTTTTTACAAATGCCTATAAAACTCATTTTGTCGATAAATCCGCTATTATACGACGTCAGATACTAGAACTTAATGCCACTTTTTGTCCTATTCTAGTCTAATAAGAATTAATCCTTCTCAGCAGATAAATACAAAACTACCGTAAACTAAATTTAGATACGAAGGGATAATCCCCGTCTAGTTTATAAAGGGTTTTATAAATATTATGAGAGTAATCTGAAACGATCGGTTACTAATTCCAAGAAGAAAATGTTCGTTCGGCTACTTATTATTTTTTGTAAACATAACCTAATATACATTTTTAAACTAGTAACTAAATGTCTCCATAACATTATTTCGACGTGAAACATTTTTATTCATTTTTTTTATTATGAAGATCTACGTTATTCTTCCATACAAGAAGTCCATGCCAAAACAGGATGGGTCATTTGTTTTAATGTGTGGTAGGAGACGTCTTGAGACAGTGGTGGCGGTTCTGAGCAAGGCATCGATTGGCTGACGCAGCACGCCGCCCCTCGGTCACCGACGACCGTCGACGATGTATGTCAAGTGGACACGGCCTTGCTCTCTTTTTACTGCTATTAAAAGCTTAATGAATTACGATGAACGAGCTCTACAGCGACATCCTTGTTTTGACCCAAAAACATTCTTGAGGGCTGTCGAAATGCCGACAAAGAAGCCCTCTCGCTTCCAAAACTTGACAAAATGTTACAAGAACGTCTTTAAAGTAAGACCCAACAATGTCAATCTTCGTTTCTGATTTATATAACAATGTCTGATAAAGAATTACCCTTCGTATACTTAACTCCGACCTACCTTGCCTCATACTGAGTAAAATATTTTCTTTTGTATCAAATACAATAGCGAAATAAATTTTCCATGTAACCGACATTTTTCGGTGCTTCAAAGGCACTTCTTAAAAATATTTTGTTCTCAATTTCGGCTCTTTCCATAGTCATGTAAAGACTTAAATGATCCAATTCAGTTTGTACGTAACAAAGAAACTGCAATCGCATTTTCGTTAAAATTATTTATGTAATACTTGTGTAGTACACATTAAACCCGTTTTTTTGTTGAAGAAACTACTTATTTATAGAAATATTAAGATATACTCACCATATTGACTTCCGATATAGCGTCAAAACTAGCAATAGTTAGGTCCATGCCAACATGTAGCGGGTCACCTAAAAAGTAAACATTTTATGCAAGGAGGGAGCACATTCATCATATACGAGGTTAGACGGCGGATCGCTGACCAATCATACTCTTTACAAAGCGAAACCAATATGTATAGTTTACGGCCGAATTTCGCAATAACGGCTCCACAAGACACTGATGCTCCGTGACCAAAATCCAGTTTGAATTGGGAGCACTTGCAATTGTTTTTATTTGAAGCGAAAGCAAATATTATGAAGTGAAATATCAAGCAAATATGTCGCGTTTTGTAATATATGTATTCCGTAGTGCTAACATCATACCTAAGGAATATGACGCATATCGCCTGTAGGTATGCCTAGATGCGCACAGGAAGATTAACGTTAGATGTAAGTCATATCAGATAGCGTTGGATGTAGAACCAAATCTCAACATTATTAAATTTTAATTTAGAAAATTTTACAGTAATTAAAATATAAATCTAACACTTCACATCTATGAACATTAAATCATATTTAGTTTCAATAATTATAACTCATTCTACACTGATAGCCCCACACACGAATTTTCTCACAACGCACAAAAACGAATACACAAACACCCAGATCCAGAACAGAAATCTAAATTCATTATTACGTCTGTCTGGCCGGGGATCGAACGCTAAACCCTCTGCGTGTCAGAGCGGTATCGTGACCGCTCCACCACGCGGGTCGTCAGTTATAAAAACATTCTGTTTTCGTGACATCAATTTCCTTAGGGCGAAATATCTGACTTTGAAAGTTCTGAGAGCTGAAGTGAATTGCCACTTCGGCTTGTAGTAGCTCTCTTATTTTTCAAACGGGTGTACAGCATTGCGTGTTATGCTATTTAAAGACGGTATTCAAGTATGTTTATGTTATGCTTGATTGTGTTTCAAATTTTAGAACTAAGTATATATATTAAAAGTATCATTACTGTTGTATTATATTAAAAGAGAGACAATTTTTTGTAGTACTAACTTAAAAGAGAGTAGATTATTTCCGCGGCCCCGCCCGCTTCATGTTTATCTCGGTAATGAGTACCTCATATGTTAATCCTAGGTCAGATACTATCATAGGTCGATATATCATCGATAGGTCATAAACTATCTACGGGCCAAATTTCAGCGAAATCCGACATGCAATTTTTGCGCGAAAGAGTAACAAACACACATATGTACATCCTCACAATTTTCGCATTTATAATATTAGTAAGATTTGAAGTGTTTCCATATTTAGGTTTAAAGAAGTTTGAAAGATAGAAACTGTACAGTTCGACCGGGGAGGTATCACCGTTACTCCGAATTCGGGCATGAAGCCGTTCCGCATGGAAGGGACCCCATGAAGTAGACTAGGAATGTTGTGAATATTCGTCTCCGCATCCGCAAATGTAGAGTTTCCGTGATTTGGACATCTGCATCCACATCCGCGAATAATCAATATGGATGTTCATGTAATACAATGCGGATGTGAATGTAATACAAAGTTGCTATGAATTATTTCTTGTAAAGAAATATTTACCTGTTTGTGTGCGCTGTGATTACTTAGCGTACAGATTTTGAGTGTTTATTTAAGTGTTATTGTGATACAGTGATCAATGTGTGAAAATAATTGTTTATTGGGAAATGTTTATATTAGTGTTAGGTCATCTTATTAAATTTAAATCGCCACGTACATGTCATCGTACATGTTAATGCTCCTATTTTTAACTTTATTTATAATATGAAAATTAGTCAGTGTAGTTAAAAAAAAATTATAGCATTATACTTAATAGGTACTAATTGTCATTAACAAAAATGTTAATAATTACTTTATTATTGTTTTAATTCTATATTCATATACTATATTTATACATATAAGATCTTAAACATCCATATCCGCGCATGTTAGCCTTCAAAAATCCGCATCAGCATTCACATCCGCGGATGTAAAAAAATCGGCATTCGCAACATCCCTAGTGTAGACGCCAGCTGATTTATATATGAGGTGATCATCTTAGTTCTGAAGAGTAGCACCGTATTTTTGGAAACGGTTGACAGCAGTGACTTAATATCTGGTGCTGCTAGCTGTTTTGTATATATACTTGCTTCCTGCTGCTATTACTTGGAAATTTTTGGACTACCAATTGACGATGCTGTTCCTCGAAGTCCATAACTATTTGCTACGTAGGAATAAAAGTTCTATTGCTTTACTAGTGCTTAGTCGTAAAAGAAGATTCACCCAAATTATCTCAAATTTTAAAAGTTATCTACAACCTGAGGTGATATTATATTAACACGTTTTTTGACAAGAATTTCTGTAGACTAAGTAAGCTTCCTTTAGAAAAACTGAGCTATTACACGAGAATCTTAAAAATCTAAATAAATAAGTCCTAAGAGTGTAGACATTTTCTATAACTATCTATCAGTTAGGCTCAATGATCACCCAACTTATGCTTCCTGTTGTACTCTAAATGTCAAACTTTTTCTTATAAACGGACATCAATACAAGGCGCAGTTTTATTGACATAATCAATGTATTGTTTGTTCAATGTAAGACTTGAAACTTAACATATTACACGTTTAATGAAATTTACTGCAAATTCACAAACCTTATCTTAAGTATCAAGAATATACAAATTTCTTAATTGAAATTTGAATACGTGAGCTTCTTGTAAATAATATATATCTTCATAATAAAAATATGTTATTTAATATAATTCTTTTACCTCCAAAATTGGGCCTTAGGCGTATATCGTATCCATCGAGGATCCGTGATACCGTATGTGTTACGTTCTCCAATCTGTCTATGACTATAGTTCGGTCCACTCTGAAATATATTTATTATTTTAAACTAAGTAGACTGCTACTTATTATACATAATTGACAATATAAAAATTATTTCTATTTCGTTTATTTTATTATTAAAAAAATCGAAAGCTACCTACATAAATAAAATGCCACAACCGTCGTTTACGTTGATCTCTTTTATAATGTAAGAACTTATAATATTATTTATTTTGACCCTTCTTGTCACAATATTTCTGTCACTAAATAATAAGTAACGCCTAATATATACCTATCAACTTAAGAAATGGCAATTTCCCCAAAATCTTCATATTGAACTTTGAGACAGATTTAGGTCTATAAACGCTTATTATTAACATAAACTATTTGTAAATATTTGTTAAACGATTTTTTTAAACATTTTTTTCAATTCAGGAAAATCATTGCATCGTTACGTTATTCGTTTCGCCTTCTTTAAATACCTATTAAAATTCCTTGTTGAGACAGTGATTACGGTCGTATCACCCGTAAGTATCTACGAACACAAATCCACATCAAATTACATTTACAACAGACATGGCCACCTAAATGAGATTCCTCTGAGGGGGCTTACTCAGGATTGCCATTTAGCGAGAGGATTTCATAAATCCAATATGAAATTAACCTACGGCAACGGTTGTGATGATTCTGTAACTAAGCAGGATTTATAATTTAATACAACTCAAGAAGTTTGTAAATGTTATTTAATTGAAATTCATTTCGCTACTACTCCTACTTTCGGTAAGAATTTTACCAATTACAAATTTTAAAGCAACTCAGTGACCTTTTAAGTCCTACAAATTTTAAATAAAGTTTATATTTTATTCTATATGGTAAAATTAAATAAAGATACCGCAGAGTCTTTATTAGTCGTTAGTTAGTAGTATATACATTTAACAGTCTATAAGGGCTTAAGTTACTGTGAAATAAGGAAACCGTAAAAGCCGCGCGGTTTTCCGTCGGCCGTCGGGTTGCGGCAAGGATGCGACGGGAACTTACAATTTCATCATTATAAAATAACTACTTATTTATAAATAATAATCAATTGCATTAATTTATTTTAAATATAAAACTTATATATTATCAACATTAACAGTTAATTATCGGCGATAATTGAAGTACCCTAGTGCCTAGCGAAATATTTGAATGTAAAAATCGTAATTTTTTCGTCCAATTTAATGTAATTGTTTTACACATATAAACAAAAATTTAACATGATTTAAATAAATCTAAGGCCGCTTTAAATAACTTTGGAATAATTAGGTATTTTATCACTCTAAACAAAATTTAAAAGTGCCGAAGATTAAGTATTTAAAAATTGACCTACTAGTTTCAGTTTTCAAGGTTGTTTCCATATTGTAATAGGTATATACTTACTGAGCGTGGGCCATGGTAAAAATAAGTGGTAAGAAAAATCGCGCTAAGTGCGCGTGCAGAGGAGGTGGACGCGCGGGTGTCTTTCGACGCGCGCTCATCGCGCCGCCGGAGCGCGCGGCTGCCCGCGCATCGCGCGCTCACCGCCACTCTACTTTCCTCACTCTCACGACGCGAATCACCCTCATCTGTACCTTTGCCCTTTTCGTGTAAATAAAACTAAACAAACGAGTTCGGAGTTTGAAAAGTCGGCAGCGGCGCTAGGTTATCGCGATCTCGATCTGTTCCGCGAGTGGCATGAGCGACCGCGGCGGTAGCGGTCCGCGGAGTGTCGTCGCGCGTGCGCTACGTGTTCACAATGGACACTACTCACGACTTTTTCAACTTCCAAACTCCGTTATTGCTACGGGCTGCTTAGATATCTAAAGGATAAAAAGTTATACATCACGACATAGAAACCTTACACCTAATTATACGAAATGCTGACTTAACATAGAAATCCAGGAATTTATGCAATCATTTTTAATCAAAAAGATAAAAATTCCTGATTATATTAAAATATCTACCCCCTTAAAGAATAGTATCACATTAGCCTTTCCAGGTATTTACATATTAATACAAATGTAAACGTGTGTTAGAGGCATGTGATGCGGAAGTTATTCGGCGAGGCAGCGCGCCGCGTCCGTTCCGCAGAAGATTAGACACGTCGGCAAGCCATCGCTTCGTAAGATAACATAAGCTTATATATTTTCAACTACTACCATATATATAGAAAAAAAATATTTTATAATCTGCTTAAAGTTAATTTTGTATAAAATTATATGACATACTAAGTCCTTAACCAAAATTTAAAACTGTAGCAACAGACAGATTTTGATAACACTTTTAACTGATTTTATAGTGTTTAATTGGGGCCCAAAACTAAATACCATATTTTTATTTTTTCAGACATTTACGATCGCAATATTAGCCTAACCTACGGATAGACAATTACGATGACTAAGACGATTACCGAAATTTCACATGGTACTGGGACATATACGTACGTTCAGCTGTTACTAAAAGAAACAACATATTAGTGTAACATGCTTTAGCTACGGAAGTTAGGTATTTGACGAAGCATCCGCGGTGCGTCCGCTCACAGATTACGCCTCTATTACTTCGCGTATATGATGTGCAATATAATATATACATATACTACAGCTATATTCCAACATTTTTATTCGGATATTTTTATGAAATAATAGCTCAGAATTATATAAAAATATCAATACCTACCGCATAGCATAACCTAGAATTGAAATGAACACATCAAGTTTATTTGTTTAACCTCTCCTCATAATCCTCACAATTAAGCGAAATCGTAATGTGTTATGTAGATTGGTAAATGTTTAATAACTTTTTGTACTATTGTAGATTGTAGATCCAGAAATAATTCAAAGAAACATATATCTTACACTTCTGGATGCTTAATACTTTGTCTTCAAAATTTTAAAAAAGCTTAACATATCAATTTTATTATCATAGCAGCAGAAGATACATTCCTGGAAGTTACAACCAATGACTGACTATTCGACTCTACGGAATCCCAGATATTATTAATATTTGAAGCATTTTTCATATTCCATCTATCATATCACTGCCAGTACGTTTCATCTTATCTTTTTTCCAAACCAATAGGTGCACATAATACGGGATAAGGGCATCACAACGTATCACAGATCTTAGCAGAAATATATCGAAATGTGTTAACAAATACATGGATGCCTTGGCGATGCTGTCTTGTCGCGCTGTCGACTCGCCTAACGTTTCATTTCACACCTATTTAGTTTCAATAACTGAAAGCTACGACTTTCTGATATTTTGTTACTTTATTTCTGGCCAAAATTAATTTACAACTGCGTTACATGATGTTTTATAAACATCTTTTTCAATTTAATTATTTTTCCAATTATATGCCCCAAGTTAAAATTACAATCAATGTAACTTTAAATGGCTGATGAAAAAATAGCATAAAGAAAATGGTATAAACTACAAATTTACAAATATATTCCGATTTTAAAATTCAATTTCAATTTATTTTTTCTAAAGATGTTCCTCATCAAAACATATCTGTAAGCGTAGGTATGAAAAATAACATGGCATTATAACAGGAATATTCACATTCACTAAATATAAGTCCATTGACAACATTGTTTACCATTATCACTAGTTACGTAATTGACAGAATGTTATTTAACAATTGTGTATGTCATAATGCTTGGGCGATAAACTAATTTTAATTTCAAAATTCACGGGACCGGCCGATTTGTTTGAATTTCATTAAAATAGGGTTTATTCAAATTTCTGGGCGAATGTTATAAATCGTTGCTTTGTATAATTTTGAAAACAAATTTTTGGCTTATTTCATTTTGGAATTTTTAGCTTAATTGTTGTTACATAATTAAATCAATATTTATTAATATATACAGCACCTTTAAAATGCTTATATATTCGTCTAAAATACGACTATCACGAAATAAAGACACTACAGCAAATTTAAAAAAAAAATCAATTTAGGTTTGGCTTGTGCAAATAAACGAAATCAAAAGCATAATAAATAATAGATTATTTGGCGTCACCGACTCTTCAACTGTATTTCCCACAATATATTTAAAGTAACCACATGTTTATAATATGTAAATATATGTTTGTGATAAAATTTTCATACACAGTGGAAGTATCAACTGCCTCCAAGTTCAAACGTGATAATGAACCTAATAATATTTCTACGAAGCGAGTCTTCCTCTTGTCTTGATTGCTTATTCTACGTAGAGTCATTGCCTAACTCTTGATTTACTTTTCAAAGTAGACAAGAAACATGTATGATATTATTATGTATGGAATATTTAACTGTATGTATATTAAACATTGCTATATTTACCTTTTCTGCGTACATATATCAAAAGCTAGTAATTATTATTATGTTTCTTCAAACTTTCCAGGTTTTATTTTTGAAATTAAAGCATATGTTACTTAATTATTTAATTTTATATTGCAAAAATACTAAAAAGGTGTGAAACGGACAAGATCTGCTGTAATGTTATATGAGATCGCTATACAAAGGACTTCCAAGTCAGTTCGATATTTTCCCGAAACATACCTATATCAATTTTAATTTAGATGCAAGACAACGAACCAAAAATAATAACGCGTTTCGGAAATAGCGAGCATCTAAAACAATGACATAAAGTGACGGTTCTCATAACGTACTCGTGAGAATTGCCTGTTTGAAATAATGCGGCCATTTAGACGAAGCTCGCGAGTTTACTCGCTCAAAGTCGGCACTTTAAGAACCGTCCCTTCAAATTGTTTAAGCATTATTAAGTTTCAGTACATTCCAAGAGGTGCCTTTCGCAGGAAATGGAAAAGGGAACCATAATTTCATCGCAGGCCATCACTTTACCTGCTTTAATGTAACTGATACTTATAAGGAACATTTTTTTACCACGTACTTTCCATTATCTGCAAAAACTGCGCTGTCAAGATAAAATGTACATAATCAAAGTGTCACTTACATTCTTTGCCGACAGGTGGTAAATTTTACTTTCTCATATTATTTCTATGATTTCAGTTTCAATAAGTAATACTGTTTTAAGTGCGGCACTTAACTAGGGGATATATGAGTCTTATATACTATATCCATGACTTGTGTATTCCGATAGTGCTAATTTATTAAGCTGCGTATTATTTAAGTTATATCAAAGTCGCTAACTTCGCTATACTTTTGAACATTAAATATCATATTAAATCCGGATGATAGGCAACAGCTGCGATCATATTCAAATACTATCGCCGAAACCACAGCTTAGCGCAAACTGCTCAATAATCCCCTCTTTCAGGGTAGAATTTGTCCAACAGCGGAGATCCAACGAGTAAAAGATAGACTGAAATTCCCCTGAAAGCTTTTATGCTGATAAATCTCCACAAAACATTCAGGCAATACTTGTTATGCTAAAGCACCACTTATTTTAAACATTAGATTTAGATCTTATTGCCCATGTGAAAACAAGATGGTTAAAAAATCTCAGTTGTACAAAGAAAAAGACAAACCTGCTGAATCTCTTACCGATTTTTTTCAGTTGCAGTCGCATTCCGATCTAGTGGTAGTGTAAGAATAAATATGTTAACTGACAATTTGTAAGTTTCC
>MOOZ01000678.1:712666-722788 GCA_002930495.1 Cecropterus lyciades | reverse complement strand
GTGTATTCGTCTTTGTGTGTCCATGGCACCCACGACACAGGAGAAAATCCTACTGTGGGGCTATGAGTGTAAAAAGCGTTTATGTTTATGTTATTTAAAGGGAATCACATACAATAAATGTGATTCTTTTGCTTGATATTAATAACGACAACAAGTAGACGCTTAAAATATTCGCAGAATATTAAGTTCTTCAATTCGAAAATAAATATTGTAATGAAAATAAATATTTAAGGGGGGCTCCCAAACAAATAACGTGAAGTGTAAGAATAGTACGGAACAAGAGGAGGCATTGATTTAAAAAAAAATGTTTTTCCCGTAATCAGATTTATTATATTTTTGTTTATATCGGGTTCGATATGCAGTAAAACTATATATTTAGCTACCAGATAATAACACTACATCAAATATTGTATACAAACAAGTATTGAACAATTATAATAAACATAATAAATCGCAATCATTTTAATAATTACTTTAAAGATAACAAACAAAGGTAATTACATCAAGATTTAACATAGAACATGCATGTTTCTCGAAATTGGCATTCAAATAGGTACATATGTACATACATACGCGGTAAAAACATAACCCTCCTTTCGACAGTTGGGTAATAAACCCTAACATTGAGTACTAATAACCATACCAAAAAATTTTAATGCCCAACGAAGTGGGCACGGGTCTGCTAGTTATATTATAATCAGGAAACTACGCAATGTACGTAGATATTCCTTAGTTCACTACGGAGCAATTTTAAATATATCAAGTTATAAAAAACTGATTGCGCCTATTCACCTAGTGTAAATATACGATCGAATATGAAATCGAACAAAGTGTTTCATTTTAACATTTTTATTTAACATTAACATTTATCAGGGGGTATCGGGTATTGGTATTGAGGGTATTGGGAGGCATGTTCTTTGAGTATGTATATGCATTTCTCATGGCTATTCTAACATATTCATATGGCTTTATAGTCTCATGGCTTGACAAATTTGAAGTGTGTTGTCTGAATAGTTGAAGTGACGTATATAATAAAAAAATACAAAACTGTTTGTTACTGGGTGCAGAGCCTTAGATTTTTTTCTATTTTGATATTTCATAATATTAAGTGACTATTTCGATCATGCCATGAAAATGTATTTTTTTATATTGCAAGTTATGGTCAAAACATAGTATATAATAATTAAATATTAGCCAACTACGAGATGAGAATACAATGCCACATCAGTGACTATGAGCGATAGCTTTTATGAACTACTACTTTCCGGTCGATGACAAACACGGTCACCATCAATCATGTTAGCATGTACAACGTGATGGAGTATTCAATACATATAAGTCAATAGTGATATAACATACTCCCTGTGTCCTTTACACAAGTTTTGGAGTCAAGATCTCCGCCTTTACTAAAGTGATCCAACTTTAAACGATTTAAGTACTGCCTACTATCATGCAATAGATTTCGAAGTGTCATAGAATCATAAACGGCAATTATAAACTTAATCTACCCTTACGTGAGCCGTAAGAATAGGTTAGTCTACCATAATCAATCGTGAATTAGTAGACTTCTCACACCTTTGAAAACTTAACTATTTTTAAAGAATTCCAGGTATATAAGTATGTTGTCCCGATTGTTCCTCGTAGTCTCAAGACCAGAACAGAACTACAGTATCCCCAACCTGTCAAAGCAAGAGACTAAAAGGCGGCTTCCGGAGTAACGTAATACAAGAGTTGGGCTCGAACCGCCCAGCCAAGACACCTGCGTGTGTGGTTGCATACCGCCGTAAGGACCCATAGGTCTGGAAGAGTGTAATTGCTCTCCTGGGCAGTAACCCACAAGAGCAACGCGCTCAAAGGACTCCGTTTACATTACATTGAATACCCCGGGGTCCTACGAAGCGCTGAGAAAAGCCAAGAAGGTGGTTTCATTGCGATAAAAATCCCACACAACTTGGTAGCTTTGGAAAGTGTCCATCAACTCCTGTCCTCACCAACAAGAAAAAGGGTTCCTTTACATTGTGAGGAACCCTTCATAATTATATTTAATTTCTAACCCGCTAACTAAATCAAAAAATCAGAGCTACTAGGATTCGAATACAGTTCCCCAGCGAGCAAACTTCAACCCACTTCACTTCATTTCAAAGCCTATTACTGATTCAACCTATTCTTAACCCATTCTATTCTAATTATTACTCTATTCTAACGCACTTAGTTTTTATTTTATTTACATATTGCATTATTTGATTCCCACCTGAACCAAATGCCAACAGACTACGTAATCACAGTAGTTCCATTCTTCAAGGAATTTACCCTTTTCCTATGTAAAAACAAACCCACCCCTTGTCAATCCGAGTTGCTCCCCATCTGCACAAGTCTAATTTCATTAAAATGGGCTCCAGGTGAAAAAGAGGAGCGTTGTTTCGGGAACGGTTTGCCCCAAATATTTTCTTACAGTTGTCTCAGAGACAGTTGTTTGCTTATTATTTTAAAATTTTATCACAAAATTCAATTTTGTTTCTTAAATATATATTTTATTTGAGAGAAATCATGGCTGTAGGATTTCTCAATATTCAAAAACAATTATAAAAAATGCACCATATTTTTTGTAATATGTTGTTTAATAAAAAATATTAAATTGAATAAGTACATTTAATTAAACTTATTACATACATTCTAATTCCTTCAAGTTTTAAGCTTATTCAAAAAGTTTGAAAGGAGCTATCATTCTTCTTTTCTCTATCTATCGTGTCTGTGTCATGTCATAATGACAAACATCATCATAAAATCATGGAGTAAGTTCAATCCCAATGTATATAAAAATTTGTTTAATACGCACCAACAAAAGTTTAATAAATCTGAACAGGAGTAGAAGATATATACATAAGCTATTTTAAAATCTGTCTTAAAATATATAACCTTGAAAGAACACAGAAGATACAACCTATACAAACTATGATACCTCATTTTAAGCGAAATTATTAATTGCGACGAATAAAAGCGATCAAGACCAAATTATATTTTTTTTTATGATCGGTATTGAATTTTATATATCAATCGTAAGCAACGGTTTTATCTTACTTGGCTACATCGTCGGAACAACTTTTAATGAATGTTCTCCGAAATTATCTGGCAGCTTACTCATCATGATCGGGCATTTAGTGGCAATGATTGGAGAAGCTCACGAAATCATTGAAGATTTAGTATGTTTAAAACAACATAATCGGGACTTCAGACCAAGTCATTATTTCTTCCTAGCAAATATGCTATCTATACTCGGTGAGTATAAAGAGATGCAAAGTAAACTTCAAAGTGGAATGGATTAAGGACAATATGATATACACATGCTGGAGTTGCAGTCGATAATTGAGGTCTACTTACCATACTTTGGACATGGACTTATGGCTCTGGGTTATATTTTAGAACAATTTGACAATGTGGATCCTCCGTTGCCAAGTGCGGTGGTTCTGATCGGTCACCTGTGTGTCCTCTCAGATCCGAGAACAATTTCATCAGACCACCCGCATGTCCAAATTGTCAACCTTGTATTTTTATTCAGTAACATCCTCGTCTTTATTTTCGATTTTTTTATCGCTTTAGACTATAGTATTATAGTTGCTAGTGAAAATTAGATCTAGTATGATCGTTAGATTGTAACATTTTCCTAAAAAAAAAAATTGGAAGGAATTGTGTACAAAAGAAATATCGTATTAAAATTAAACAAGGCAGTCCTTCGAGTCAATATATTTTAGGAAATTGATTTACAATATATTTAATCCCCAGAGTGATAACGTTGACACAACCAAATGAAAGTTCTTACCAAATGCGCAAATTAATGTGAGCTAACAGAAAATAAATTATACGAAAACAATAAGCAATTAACTGTTTTATTATTTTCACTTAAGCCCTTTATAATTTTTGAGAGAGAAATGGAGCACCTAGTTATTGTTACCGTAAAAACTAAAATAGGATACATAATAAATTAATTATTATAAAATCAAAATTTCCAGCTGCTTAAAAAAGTTGAGTCGAAATGGAAAAAAGTACTACAATCTATACATATAAATAAAATTGAAGTGTCTGTTTGTAATATCAAAATAACAGTTTTTTACCAAATGCATATCGAAGTATATACGACACTGATGACAAAACAGCAATTACTAAAATTTTTGTCTGTCTGTCTGTTTGTTCCGGCTAATCTCTGAAACCGCTGGACCGATTTTGACGGGACTTTCACTGTTGGATAGTTGATATCATAAGGCGTAACTTAGGCTACTTCTATTATAGAAAATGTAATTAGGGTTCCGTATATAAACTTAAAACCTAAGAAACCGCGCGCGCTGTACGCGCATGCAGCCATCGTCACTGCCGCTAATGTCAGTTGCTATCAATCCTCTCCAAAACAATACTTTAATTTTCAAATTGTATAAGTTTTAAAATTTCGGCTATATGTAACTTCGTAAAGTTACATTTTTAAACGCGGGTATAACCGCGGGGCTCAGCTTGTATTAACATAAAAATATTTTCAAAAATTGTTATAATAACAGTTAATTGGTAAAGCTTGTAGTTTTCATTTGATATCTGATTTGATATCTCCCGGTCTTTTTTTCTCTTTACAATTGAGACGAATCCAACGACTTCTATGTTAAAATCGATCAAGCCATCTTCGTGTTACTATACATGGCTACAGCCATGCTGGGAAGAGGCAAATGTTCGGCTTGGACTAAGTGTCTAAGCCGAACATATAATATTATAACAAAAGAAAATATAGCCACGAATCTGCTCCACCCAAATTAACATTATTAAGAGATTTTGTCCTTGTCACTAACCATTATTTGTCCTTAATGCTATCAGCTAACCAACTACTAAAGAAAGTTATAATCCATCGCCAAATGGGCTGGAGACTTCCGTAAGTCCTTTTTATATAGTATTTGTGGGTATATTTCGCTACTGCTAAAGTTTGTGTCGAAAGAACTATTCGTAGAACACAAGATCATCACGTGGAAACGTAATGCCATAATAACAGTTTTTTAGTTTTCACGGCGTGAGTGGCCAAAACCCTTAACGCCTACGTTCCTTTTACTTATCTCCCTCCCAATTCCTAACTAAAAATAATTGTTAGAGTGGTCACGTACTATCTATTTTACATACATATAAGTATCAGTATCTTATAATATAGATTATGCAAACGACCATGCAGTCCTCCTGGTAGCAAGTGTCGCCCATGGACATCGCTAATCAACCCCCAGATTAGTCTTATCTGAGGTTGGCTACAGATGTCTTCACGTGTATGACAAGATGCATCCATAACCTTCTACCGAATCGCAGTACTGCTTCACAACGTAAAAATAAGAGTTATCAGTCCGGTCGCACCATACTTGCTCTACCAACGATCAACTTAAGAACTAAGTTGGAACGTAATCTGCTTCACTTCGCTGCCATAAAAAGGCATAGGAAGGAAGGAATGATAATGTTGTAGTTACTACAAAATATACCATCCCTATGGCTTATTATCCTAAGGTATGAGCTATAAGCTAAGCTATAAGCTGCTACGAAAACTTCACATCGGCTTCGCGAACCCATTTTCTTCTATAGCGCAAAAATATTTAAAAAATTTCAAAAGACTTACAATCATCATCGCTTAATTGTGTTCAGTGTAACAAGGCCTTCAACATGATACGCATCTTAAGCCTATTCAACACATTAAGTATAGCGCGTTCTTCCCTTATCATTAATTATATACGGATGTCGGTGTTAATACTGTTGACAATACCGAACTTATAACATTATTAACGCTTCCTTAAGTCTACCGTGAGGTGACACAAAAAACATATAGTTACTCCCCTGCTTCTGACGTACTTATAGGTATATATAAAGGTATTAAAAGATTAGTATTTCTGTAAGGAGGAAGTATACCGTGTGGTGTCTTGAACAGAAACACGCTCCTACCGTGGATGTCGTAGGCGACTATTGCGATTAAGTGATTTAAATCAAGGAAATGAGCAATTAACTAAACGAAAATCTTATGCGTTTGACTATTGGCAAAAAACCCATTAAGTCCAAAAGTGGACTTCAAATGTTTTATGGGTGGAGATAAGTATTTCTATTATATAATAATATTGTTAAGCGCAGATGGTTTAAAGATGTACTAGGAAATCTTCAGGGCTAGCAACACACCTGTAACTGATATCAGGCAGGTTCTCATTTTATAATCAATATGCTATTGATTACAGAAGTCTAATGTGTAATCAAACCCATGGATAGCAGTTGTGAACTATTGGGTTGCCTGTATGCTCGATTGATACTACTTATCAGCTAATATCGAGAAGCAGTTGCAAAATGTCTGGAGAATCGGAAATGGAGAATAACACGGTTTCTACTCAAAAACTCCTTAATTGACGGAAATTCCCAAACTATGAACTGATCATGTCATATTAATTAGACCGTTTGAACCCTTGCCTTGGGCGAAAAAGTATTAATTAGTTCCGCAAACAGCCAATCTAAATGTGAACTATGCAATTTTAGTAGTCACAAACAGACGGAAATGTTTGAAGATCTCACAAAACCGTTAACATTTGTCCAGGCTTCTGTCTTCATTACTCAGAAATGGATTAGTAGGAATATTAAAGAATTTTGCTATTACTCTTGTATGTCCCGTGATATGTAAGATCGCAAGTGATATTACATGAATTATATGTTCGAGAAGATTAAATCGTCCTACCCTGTCAAATCGCAGTCTAATCATGCAACATCAATCCGAACAAGAGAGAGCCCCACAGAGAAATAAAAATTAAAGTAAAAACGTGGACCATGTAACAACAAAAATCCGACTGCTTGTAAACAACTGATTGCTTTCAGTTTCTATTCATTGTTTATAAGCAAATGGTTTTCTTTTTTTTTTGTTTTACAATAATATATTAAATTTAACGCTTTTCGCGAGATTTCATAGAAATAGTAACATCTTTTATGTTGCACTATATTTACTTTAAAATTGTCCACCTGCTCCACTTGTCATCTGATTGTACTATCAGATGACAAGTGGAGCAGATGGATCTTATCTATACTAATATTATAAAGCTGAAGAGTTTGTTTGTTTGAACGCGCTAATCTCAAGAACTACTGGTCTGATTTGAAAAATTCTTTCGGTGTTAGATAGCCCATTTATCGAGGAAGGCTATAGGCTATATATCATCGTCGAAACTTACGCGGGTGAATCCGCGGGGCGCAGCTAGTTGTAAATAAAAAAGTCGTCATTATCGTGTTCACAGTACAAAGTTTATTTTATTGATAGACGATTATTTTACAACATTTTTCTACAATTATTCTATAACATTTTGGATTTTTTTTTTTTGTAATATAACCGCCTCAAGGAAAAGTGTTTCCGTGAATCCTTTCGCCAACAAAATATTTTGATTATATTGATATTCTTCGTAACTGAACCTTACCTTTGTATCTCAAAGGCATTTTGATCCCCTTTTGATTGGTCGAGCAAGCAAAAACCGCTATCGATTCTGATGAATTTTGTTATCATTCTAAATTAAAATTTACTTTATTTTGATTTTTGTCAGTTGAAGTTTTTGTATACAGATAGTTTTATTCTAAAAATATTATGGAATAATCCTTCTAAATTATAAAAAAGATAGGTTTCTATAGTCCACGCAAACAATATTTGGTTATAGGGGTTTAGACTAACATTATCGAGGAATTGATCCATTTAAATATGTATCGGGTACTCACGATACCGTGTAGCATTGATTACCTTTAAGTGTTCTGCTAAAATGTGTTATAATTAAGCCGCGTCATGATATACAAGATTCCAAATCTATTCTACGCACCGGCAATAAATAAATTAAAAACCGCATAGCGTTACATATTAAAATTAATCTTTAGTGCTAATAGTGTTTATATTTAACACATAAGGCGTACAAATTACAATACAAATTAATGATTTGTGTTGTAATTTGTACGAATTGATAAATTGAAATTATAACAAAAATTAAAAATTATAAATCAAAATAAATGAGCTAAATCGCCTCGTGGAAATGTAGGGAAACCAATTTTCGTCTTACAAATATTTACGGAATAGTAGATTTTACAGAAATAAAAAGTTACTTTATATCCTAAGATTATTTCGTTGGTTTCACCTGTTTTAAAATTGAAAAATATAGATAGACACACGACCTTATCCGAGCGAGAAAGTTTGAATATAAATATAGCACTAAGAAACTTTACAGTTGGAAATACCTTGCCTTGAAGCCTTAGCTTACACTTAGGTATACTTCGTCACCATTAGTCAGGTTGCTTACTCGAAAGGATGAATTATTATTTGTTAGACAAATACCTAAGTGTTCAAGTATTTTAATACCTACGTATATTTACTTATAATAATAAACTTTCTAATATCTACGTAATCGAATTCTAAATTCTTAATAAATAAATGCATAATATTTCTATAATATATATTTTTATTATTATATTTATATGTAGCTTATCTCCCTCTTTTATTTTTAAGATTCTTTATTAAAATAAATAATATTAAAAAATATCATATAATAATTACATGTTGTACATGAATTACATTGAATTTGCAGGTAAACTCTAATTTAACGGTAATATTTACTCAGTCACATTTGTAAGAATTGAAAAGAGGAAAGATTTCTTTCCGACTTTCTCGTCTGCGTTCCGCAATCCTCGTTATAATCCTTGTAACACTATAGCTATTATTGAATTAAGAGTGGTTAAGTAATTTCTTTCATTTGGTTTATGTAACAAACATAATCAAACTTGCTTCTAAAATTAATCATTTCTATCTTACTGATGAATTAAATGAGTTAAACGTTTTTGAGATTAACATCGATTATTTTATTTATTATAAGAACACTCGCTTCTTCTGTCAATGAGAGAAAAGAGCAGTGAGTACAGACATAGATTAAACAAAAAAATTATAAGCATCATACAGCCAAAAGTGAGACCAAACTTCAAGGCGTCAAATTTAAAATACATTTAACACTTACTATATTTGTTTTATAAAAATGATCGAGATCTAAGTCAACTTCATATTGGCAAGCAAGTTGCCGCAATTTTGTTATCAATCCACTTCTGTCCTATTGGTAGACCTCTTTATAAATGTTTATATTTATTAAAAGTAATAATCTACCACATGCACCAAGTAGTGCCCGTAAGGGATTATCACAGATCTATAATAATATAGGTACTCGTAGTATGGATTTCACAAATTTCGTGATCCTTAAAACCAAACACAAATCTGGAATTCGTGACCAAATCAACTGCATAAAAGATATCAATTTTTTAGAAAAACATCACAACTGTAATTTTGTTCCGAATTTCATCAAAACTATAATACATCAGAAATAGCAAACTGAAGCAACAACTTTGAGCAAATATTCAACAAGCTTCAATCGAGATCATTGATTTAAAGTCGGCGCAATCACTGTGAGATTGCATTAGGAGTTATATGCAATGGGTAGTCGAATGAGTGACACAGATATTACGGTCCTGCCACATTTATTGACACTCCGTAGGATATTAAGTTTGCAGTTACAAATCAATAATAACAAGTTTAGGACTGCCACATATACAGAACTTTTGCATCTGGCAAAGATTTCTCAATGTAATTGTGATTTGAAACGTAGCCCGTCCAATATATACCTCCTATTGGATTCTCATCGTTTCTCGTCCGATTCCAAACTTAAAATTTTTGAAATGAAAATTATATACGAAGTCCCAGTTAGATCGTGTTTATTTTCCGAAACTCTATATAAATTTTGTATATAACTGAATTTCTTATCGAATCAGTATTCATATATTTTATCTGGTCTAATGTGACCACACTGACCACTATTATGCACCGATGTCTATACCTAATCCAGTAACCCCAACTAAAGTCGTTCATTTAATGTGTCGTATATTTCTAAGACCCAAGCTCAAACGTTTTGTCTCTTACCGCTTGAGCACGAAAAATTCGCTTAGCGCTGTTGAGCGAATTTTCACAAATATCGTTAACTAGCTGCGCCCCACGGTTTCACCCGCGTATTAGTTACTACAAAGAAAACGAATTTATGTATTTATTTGGATAAGAATAAATATTATATTTATAAATACAAC
>MOOZ01000678.1:689269-712589 GCA_002930495.1 Cecropterus lyciades | reverse complement strand
TTACGAAACTTTAACCGTTTACGCAGCGCATGCAGCGGAAGCTCTCATTAGAAAAAAAAAACCCCGATTTTGAAACATTCTTCATTGGTGCTCCGTTCCTGCTAATCTTAGCGTGATGATATATAGCCTATAGCCTTCCTCGATAAATGGGCTATCTAACACTGAAAGAATTTTTCAAATCGGATCAGTAGTTCCTGAGATTAGCGCGTTCAAACAAACAAACTCTTCAGCTTTATAATATTAGTATAGATAAGTATATTAAAAACAATCGCGTCAAGCGTCAGTCGCTCTGCGCTGCAAGCGTCAGTATTGAACGATTAAACAAATATAGTGTCTAGGCTACTAGATATTTCGCTAGAAACTGAATCGAAATTTGCCAAAATTTACTCAACGCTAACACTTGCAGCGCTAAGCTGTTTGTAATGTTTCGTGGTCGAGCGGTGTGGCACAAGTTGTACAGGTAGTGCCGCCGCTAATGGTAATAGTTTAAGTAGGCAATAATTTATTAACCTTTAAAATATAAAGCAATAGCAATTTCCGTATAGCAAACTGAAAATGATAGTTGATTGCAAACAATTACCGGAAGCGCACGTCCGGGCGTAGGATATTCACAGGTGTTAGAAATGAGAACATTCTACTAATGACTTGGAGATGATAATGACTAATAATAGAAAATTGTAGGAAGAACGAAAATATATAAATATATTCATTCTGAACAAAGCAAACACAAAGTAATCATTTCTGAAAATCATTTTATTATGTAATGTAGTATATAGTTAATTAAAATAAATATTTATAAGATTTTTCCGGTAAAATATCTAAATGGATTAGCTAAAAAAACATGCATAGGTAATATACGTATGTACCTAATATTAAATATATTTGTTTTTTTTTTTAATATCTATTAAAATATTGAAGCAGCTTTTGTATATTCATTATTAATTTTTATATCATTTGTATCAAGAATATTTCTTAAAAGAACAATAATATATTTTGTAAAACGGCTCTTGAAGTTTATATGAAAAATTAGCTCATCGGAATTTTCGAATTATTCTAAACTTCTACAGCTGTGGTCCACAACCACGGATCCAATGGAAATGCAAGATTAACCATCTGAGTATTTACAGAACTACACACATAGGTTACGACTATAAATTCTAAAAAAATAATTAAATGTTTTTACTTATAAGAAGATCGACAAGCATTAATATAAAACAATACACTGTATAATGGGAGCTATTTGTCTCTTTTTATGGTAGAATATCTAAAAGTAAAATATTTACTGAGCTACAAACTCAAATAAAAACACACAGGAACAATAATTTACTATTATTTTGCCATGAGATATTATTGAGTACGTATAGTATCGCCATCAGGTCACCCTATTTAACATAAAACGTAACAAAAAAGAAATGGAAACTTGTACATGCCAGAAGAAAATATATTAAAGATTTCTTTTGCTGTATCAATTCAATACATTTCAATTCGGTCCGTTTTCGTCAAATAAAACTAAATAGATAAAATATGAGTTATTTATAATCAACTTTAAATTAAATTATATATATTGTATTATCAAATCCTTACTTAATAAAAGGAACACGATTATGCTACGTGATCTGTGAAGAATTTTATCATATTTTGACAAAACTGTTCAGGCCATGCGGCGTTTAACACCCTTTCATAATTGCCCAAAATAACATGACTGAATACACAGAAGCAACGATACTTACCCACTGTTTTAAACAGTTCATTGTACTCGAGAGCCACGTAACGGTTCTTACGTTATAATGAAAGAGTTGTTTGAAATAGGCAGAGACTCCACCCGAGGAATATAATATTATAAATATTTTGGTACATCTTAATGGACCTGTAAATCAGGTGAATCCCTGTAGATATTCTTATGAGACCCTAGAAAACTTACTCTATAATAAAATCAATGTCCTTGCTTTTCTCTAAGGAACGTCGTTATTTACCATCAATGGCGTGACGTAACTCCAGGTCTATTTCAAAATATTATTTATAAGAACTTCTATGTATTTCAAAACAACATCTAAAGTGATGGTACGTTGTTGACTTTCAAATAGCGTTTCTAACTTTGAATTTGAAAATATTCGCACCGGCCATTACTACATTACATATATAATCTTGCATTATTTGCACTATTTTTATAGAATGCAGTCAATGCAATCAGCATGCAGTCCACCTGAGGATACGTGGTTACCCCAACATAAGGTTTGAGGTTAACCATAAATGTTTTACTACCCCTGAGGACTAAGTAACGCCTCGGTGTCTCCCTTACCACACCCTTTAAACCAGATTTCAGCAGTACTTAACAGTGCTAGTATTGATACAAGGCGTTAGTGCCTCCGGAGTCGCATCGCGAACGGATCTACAACCTTCGGTATTTTTCAGAGCAATAAATATTAAAAATAAAATACACACAACGTTTTTGTGTATATTTATTATCATACTATATATACTATGAAGTTAAATAATATACCAATAATAATATACAACATGAGTATTGTTTTTTGTGATTCAGAAACAACTGGTTTTTTAAATGTATTGTAATACTTAATATGTACTTAATTAAAATAAATGCGATAATTTTAGTGTAATAAAAATCACTGTCATAAATGTACACAGGAATTTCGAGATTGAAGCGAAAGGCGCAATCTACTTGACAACTAAGAATGGAACGTTTCCAATATCGCTGACATCCTTGAAGTCCCATGACGGCGCTACAGCAGAAGACACTACAAAGATTTTATCCACGACAACTAAAAACGTTTCCAGCGATTCTCAGGATACCCATTGGGACGACAGCTCGACGGAATTGTTGTTTTCTAATTATATTAACGATTCTTATGATGAAATGGAGACCAGAAATATGTGGAAAACGAATCAGAAAAGAAGCATTAATGACGCGGTGTCAAAAAATATCACTCTCGTCCTTGAAAACTTGTTAAAGAATTACGAAAATTCGCAGCTACCAACTCATGGCAAAGGTAACACGAAAGAAAAATATGCAGTTTTAGTTATAGAATTGTCGATGGTGATCAAACCTTGTTCGCTTATATAGGTACATATCTAAATGGTGAATTTAGATATTCAAATATTTGGTTTTATCATTTCGACGATTCCGAATTTGCGGAATCATCCATTTGGATTAATCTCTATATTATTTCTTGTCAGGAAGGCCAAATCGAGTTTCATTTGTAAATTCTCAAAAATAAACTTCGCATCAATTCCTTGATTCCATCAAAATGGTTACCTACGACATTTGAACCGCTATTGTTTGTTTCCAAAATTTTAGACAATTAGGTTTTAGAATAGTGCACATGCATATCCACGTAATCACTATAAAATTAATATTATGTGGAGCCTAATATCCCACAATTAATTCCTGAAGTTTTGAAATGTGCGTTAACTATGATTAGGTACTACTTATAGGGGAACAGTGCTTAAGATGACATACTTTTTGTTTCAACACAAATATTTAAAATAAATAAAGTTTATTGGGATTGGTATCATACATATTATATTCGAAATTGTTTATAGTCAACGAAATAATCATATTTATAACACAATCAACACAATATAAAATTAAGAAATCAAACATTAATTGCACTTATACTACGTGTGTAAGATGACACATGTACGATGTATGATGACATGCTATGTCATCTTAGACTTTAGTCTGAAAAAATCTCATTACAAAATCATTAAAACGTTCGTTACTATGCAATGCACGTTCGTTGTCCGGGCTACTGAACTTGGGCAGTAGCGACAGCGATGGGCACTTACTAAAACTTCACGGGTTCACCTTTAGTGTAAATATTTAAAGAATAAAGCTGGTGTGTCATATTATCAGATTATGTCATCTTAAGCACTTTCCCCTATAAATACCTCACTTTAAAAAATGCAATAACTTTTAAAGAGTTGATGGATTTTAATGAATGACTAAATGTTCCCTAACATCTATTCACTTACCTAGATAATTTCGTATTTTTTATGTATTACAGTTTTTTAAAGTCTCTTCCACAAGTTGACTTTATTTTATTTTTACAGGTTATCCCACTGTTGTTCAAACAAATATACTTATAAGAAGTATGGGGCCTGTATCGGAGCTTGACATGGTAAGTTAACATATATTACAGGTAGTGTCCGACCGAAGCTTCGTCTTCGGCCAAAAACCGACCTTCAGTCTGACACAAGTTACAGGCTATTTATCCGTTAATACAAACGCTTATTCATCCTAATAAATTTCACAAGATCAATTTATTTCTTATTATTTATTTACATTTTACAAAATCGATAAGTATTTTGTAACCTACCTATATTACGAATTAATATTAATTGTATAAAGTTTAGCGATAGCAAAATTATAAATATAAATTGTTCACCATTATAGAACATTTGTTTCATGTAGGTACATGATATACTTAGGTTTATTGTTAAAATAACTTTTGTACTAAAGAACCTATCCATAGGACTATTCAATGGATTGCTACTTCAGACAATACTGGAGAGACGCCAGGCTCTCGTTTCTCGGGCCTATACGGTCATTATCCCTCTCCATCAAAATGCTAGAGAGGATCTGGAGACCCGACACCTATTTTTATAATGGAAAACATTCGTATGTACATACTATTACCGTTCCTAATAAGCTGTTACGGATAAGCCAGCATGGTGATATACTGTATTCAATGAGGTATGTGTGATTTTTTTGATATACCAAATTTTTATTGTAAAGATATAGATTGTAAAGGTATAGATTTCCTTTTCATTTTTTTCCTTCAATGTAAGTCATGTAATAGTTTAATACTCACCTGTGTAAGGGGCCGTAGTTCATACTAGGGACATGCATAGCAGCTTACGTAATATTAAACTTTAAAAGATACTACATGAACTCGTCTTTAAGATGCAATAAGAGGGTCCCGAGGAAAAATTTGCTTTAAAACTCGCACGGTTATAAGAAAGATCTTTATAAAGAGCGCAATTTATGAATATTGGCAGTATCTATAAGTTTCGGAGTTACTTTGATCCATGCCATTGTAGAGATATCGACATAGGTACTTAAATTATTCATGAAGAATGCTTATTAGATATGTTAAAAAACTAGAACAATCAAGTGTTGTTAAACTTCCTCTCTTGTCCAATTTCTTGGTAACTACTCAACTATCCTTAATTATTAAATATTAAAAATAATATTTTTACATAAAATTGATGTAGCAAACGAGCATGCACTCTACCTGATGGTAGGTTACCTAATCACTGCTACCTATTGACATCTGTGACCAACTTTATACAAAACAGTGGTTCTATCTGAAGTTAATCACATGTGTCATTAAAATGACTATATTGTTTTCGCCTCATATAAAAGAGCCGGTAACCATTCTTTCTACACTTTCTACCAAACGAACTCTTTCATGCTTGACATACCTATGTATGTATGGCGATGATACCTCCCCGGTCGAATAATACTCGATCTACCACCGTGAAAAATAATCTCAATTATATGTGATTAGTTATGTTTTATTTTAAATCTGAGTAATAAGGAGTAAACTAAAACGCAGCGAATGTTTCATGAAAAGGGGTTCATTAATTTCGCGGCCGCTGAACAACATGGCATCCACCATTTTAATTGGCAGAGTGAAAAATGCTTGCTCTCCGATTACATGACCGACTTATTCATTGGCTGTAAATTGCCATGAAGATTATTCATTTGAGAACTCCTTCGGTAAATCTATGAAAGCCAAGATTTTATTGTTTGCCAAGGAAACTCGCATGATAATTAAAATGGGCATGTTCAATTTTTATGCATATAATAGGTAATAAGATCTTATATTTTATACGTTATACGACGTATTATTTTATGCCATTTTCAGACTAACAATTAAAGCTAAGTGCCCGATGGAATTACGCAATTTTCCAATGGATCGGCAATCATGTCCTCTTATTCTCGGCAGCTGTAAGTATGCTGAACGTTTCACTATTCTTACCATAACCAATAAAATACTGACAAATTAGTAAGAAGAACAAGGTTAATAATAATTATTTGTGTAAATATTGTTCCAGATGCTTACTCAAACCAACAACTAGTATATCAGTGGCAAAACTCACAAAGCGTTAATTTCGTGCCTGGAATGACACTCTCTCAGTTCGATCTTATCAGCTTTCCATACAGGAATTTCACTTTCACGAGACGCGAAGGTAATGACAGTAAAAGCAACATATCTTAGCTACAGTCCATTCAGTGAAATTCACCATATCACTTGTATACTAGTATAGTTAATTTAAGCATTAATGTACAATTACATAATATGGTTTAGCATTCCCGTAGATTATCCTATAACTTACCGAAGCATTGTCATAATATTGTCGTGTAACGTGTAAAATATGTGACAGAAGATATGGTGTGGTCTATTTAAATATCGTGTAATAAATCGACCACGGATATCGCAGAACATTTGGAAGCGCTTGAAAAATGTGCTAACGCTATCAATATTGTGGGCAGCGAGCGAAATCGCTCGATCCCTCGCTTCATAACAGCTTCCATCTCCACTAATCGCGACACGACCCGCCGGAGTTTCATCCGCTTACCGCCTAATATGATTTCGCACACTTCGACTCAGATATGCAAAACACTCACGATGTAAATTCGTTTACGTCGGCCCAATTTATACCGAAACACTTAACTATCGAGTTATGGATGGGATTATCTTAATAGATATTGTAGCAACGTTTTTCATGTAATATGTAAATCCTTCACTGTTTGGATTAATTATGACACAGTTTTCTTTTAATACTCTGCGCTCCATTATAATAACAAATATTGGCTCATTAAAAGTCGATACGTGTATTATATGTTGAATTCTAGTTTCAGATCTTGTTAATGTACTTGTACTGTTGTACACGAATACAGAATTTGAAGAGAATTTGAGCAGTGTTCTTTTACCGAAATGTTCCTACGCATACGACATGTCGCTTTCGGAAATTTTATCTAAATTGCCCTCCAAAAAGACCTTTCATGTGCTTCCCTTACAAAATATGATTTGATTTTTTTCCCTTTTAGAGGCAAATATAAGATACGTAATGTCTAGTGAGCAACTGGAGCCCCTTCAATGACACGAATCGGCTTTTACGCTCCACGGAATTTACATTTGCTCAGATCGCTAGAGATGACTGACAGTTTAAATTATCATTGATTTGAGACGACCACTTTGGATTTTTTGCGACACCCATCGATACTTAATGGACATAATACACCTACATAAGAATATACAAATGATTTAGCCATGTGAATACACCCATGGCTTATTATAACTATATAGCGCAGACGTGATAAAATCTACAAATAGGATGAACTTTTTTGCACGATTATGAGACTGCTTTTGGACATCCCCTTAAAAACCCGATAGCCATGCCGGCTATAGGGTTGTTAAGGGCGTTTTACCATTACAAGCGGTAATGGTAACACTACAACTTGCAGGTGACTTCTCCGTGCTCCAGGTGTCATTCAATCTGCAACGACATACAGGATATTTCCTAATTCAAGTTTACGTGCCCTGCATTTTGATAGTCGTGCTTTCATGGGTATCATTCTGGATACATCGTGAGGTAATTCAATTTTGTTGAACCATGTAGGAATCTGGACGAATAACTACCTCATAAACGACGCCAACATAAAACGCCGTCTTTGAAATTTATGGCTATCCCTAAATTTCGAAATGCGTAGAAGCTACTGAATCTATATCTTATAATGAAATATTTACATAGCAAAAAGTGTGTGCGTGCAATTCACATACGGCATAACGGCAGAAGTGAAACTTAATATGCTTAGTATCCTTTTGCGTAGCCCATATATGGACATCTCATGTCGTATATACCAAACTTGAATCCTTATACAAGCTACGAAGTAACATCGTTAGTGTGATTCAGAAAAGGGTATAAGCGCCATCTAGTTGTTGCGTCGACAACTGCTTTCGTAAAGCATTTTTGATTCATCGAGTTTCAAATCTCGAGTCTGAAAATGTTTCACTTCAAAAATTCGCTTGTTGATGTATGTATGTGCTTAGATAAATTCGGTATGTAGATATGTGTACCTACATCTGATTTATACTAATATTACAGCGGAATTGTTACATTATAATATGTTACGGGTACTCACTATATGCGGTTTTTGAAATTTTTTTGCCGATATTTCGACCCAGTTACATGGATCGTGGTCACGGCGAAAAGTTTCGCATATCGTAAGCTCCCGTAACATATTATAATACGTACATCTACTGATTTAAATATCCAACCGGAGTTTAAATAATACTTACCTACCAATAATTTTTGGTATCTACTTCCTTCCATATCATTAGGAAGATGATGACTCTTTAGTTTGAATTACAAATAGAACGTAATCCTGGTGTACTTTTCAGGCTACGTCAGACCGCGTGGGTCTTGGTATAACGACTGTGTTGACCCTCTCCACAATAAGCTTGGACTCTCGCACCGACCTTCCGAAAGTGCGATATGCAACTGCCTTAGATTGGTTTTTGCTAATGAGCTTCTTTTACTGCATCGCGACGTTGCTCGAGTTTGCGGGTGTCCATTATTTTACTAAGGTGATTTATGTTCCTTATGATTCTAGATTTGTTGATAGCATACCTACTGAGGTATTTTAGCACAATCTTTTGCTACTTATCTATTTATTGATACATTACCGTAACACTTCTAACAAATATTAAAGGTACAAACGGGCAACCATATTGTCCATATAATATTCTATGCATTCTATAGGTACCTTCCTTCAGTCAACACTGGGGAAAGCAGATAATGCTACTTTTGTCAGACAAAGGAATAAATAACTTCAAGTTTGACGGGTATATCATTTTGTCCATCTTTATTTCTATTAGGTGTGTAAGGTTTTAGATAGGTCACTAATTAGAACAAAAAACTATTACCCGTATATTTTAATCCGATCTCGTTGCTTAGGTAGGAATACAAAAGGATGAGCACTACTAAATCTCATTGTTATAAAGTGAAATAACCTTCAAACATAGCTTAGTTATGTAACTTTTATAAAATCCTGAAATCCTTTATCAGGTGGGTTCGGGCGAGATTGTGATCGACGATTCTGAGTGGGAAGAGCTGATCGAAGAGGTGGGCGGCGATGCATTTGCTGCGAGGCAACTAGCGGTGCGTCGGCGAAGCTCGATACGATCTACTAATTTTGTCAGTGTTTTATCAACCTACGTATTTTTTACTTTTTATTTTATTTATAGTCTAAGAAGGAACTACGTAGTCTTTCGACTGCAACTGTCAACGTAGTATCGAGACAAAGGTAGATAGACTAGTAAGCTACTTATTCTATATGTTCTAATGAAAATTTTCTTAATAGATCCAATGCAACTACAGACGATATAGAGAAATCTTCTACCCTATCTTTCAAAAACATTAATTGACTGCATAAACGAATACGATATTGCTGAATAAACGAATACGATTTTCCAGGAAAATATATTGACTTCTTTATTAAACGACCATAGGGGTAATTAATTAATAAAATTAATACCTAAACATCTTAAAAATATTCAATATTTTATTTATTAGAGCTCTCGTGAACTCAGTCTCGTACACATAATTAAGCATAGTTGGACAAAGGTATAAGTTTACTGATATATGAACTTCCATGTAGCCCGGCACAATAGAAATAAATCTTACACGGATTACGGCACTTCTTTCTAATCAACCTTTATCTAATTCCTTTCCTACTAAGTACTCTCTATATCTAAACGTAGTATCGATCGACCTCTTGTTTGTTTACCGTTTACTTAGCATTTTCAATGTACGAGTAGAGTATTGACCTGCATTGAAATATCGTACACTTACTAATTCAATTTAGGTAAAGTAAGTAATTGCTAGATTTAGTTAAAGTTTTTTTTTCAAAATAGTACAATACCTACGTTTAAAAGTTGGTAAGCAAACAGTCTTACCGAGTTACCGAGAACAGAGTCCAACGTAGCGGCGCTACCATTATGAATAGGTACAGGTACTCCTTATAGCAGCCATATTTACGTTGCAATGTTCTTGGCAAATAGATGGTAATGTGTGATTATTTACGTGACGTCTAACATTTCAAGAGTAGCAGCGCATCCGTGTTCAGCTTTAGGTAAGACTCCTATCCTTTGTATAAAGGTAAAAAATCTCCGTGAGCAACACAAACACAATCAGAGTCTAGAAACTAGATGCCAATTTGTTACTTACTTCTACTTCAATGAATACTACTGTAAAAGTATTCTTGATTTCAGAGCTTTTCGGCCTCTGGGCAGAGTACCTGCGCGAACGATGGTGATCTGCCGGATGCGCCGGACCAATCCGCAGTGCGCCTGACGATGGAGAGGACCACACAGACCGAAACCAGGGTGCCTCGTTGGCGTCAGCTGCTATACTGCTTGGCCGGGGACGATCAGTACAGGCGGCAGAGAGAACGAGAAGCTGGTGGTGAGCTCAATACCAACATCTTATTCAGGGGCGGCTCTAGACCATGCAGCACCCGTGTGCAACCAATACCCTGGCGCCTCTTGTATTAAATCTGGCGCTCTCCGTATGTGTCGCGAGCGGCACGCGGCGCCCTTTTACTCCTGGCGCCCGAGTGCACATCACTCCTGCACTGTAGCTGAAGCAATCCCTGATCTAATTCGTAGCCATTATGGTTACCGTTAATTTTTAGCTACTTAGTATCAACTGAACCCAAAACCAATTTAAAAAAAAAAGGTTGCTCAACTTAATAGCAAATTTTCATAACCCTTTGTAGTTCGATGTAATTTTTACAGATTTATATGTTGTAAATTCCGAATCAAGTTTCAAGGCCTTATATGAATATTCGTTATTTGCTTTCCAAATCCTTTGACCCAGAACATCATAGGAACAATGCTACCATAAGGCATAAAACGCTGCTAACAACGGTGCTCCTGCTAACGTATCAGAAAAAGCCTTATTTCTTAATGGCAGCTATCCACAGTGCGCATTATTAGGAACGGACGCGGTCCAAACCGCACCAACTCACCGTAAAAAGAGCATCGTCTGTGGTAGCGCGGATGTAGAATCACTATGGGAAGCCGCCGTAAAGACAGTAATTTTAAGATGCCACGTCTTTCTATTAAACAAAATCTTTATACAGGTACTCGTGGACACATCAACAGCGTGTCACACATAGATCGTGCTTCGCGTATCCTGTTCCCAGCCTCGTTTGCTCTGCTGAACCTCTTCTACTGGCTTATCTACGCGTTTGCTCATGACGACTTCGCCTGGAGCGACCATCCTATGCACACCCTTTCTCATCGATAACTTCAAAACTATTTCAAAGTAATAAAAACTAAGTAATTTAAATGTGTTAGTAATTAAAATTGGCTATTTATATGTAACAAAATTAGATTATGAATACTTTGTTATACTTATTAAGGTGTAACATGGTGTAACATCAGTCCAAGATGTTGTCCAATGACTAAATGTATAATACTGTGCTGTGATGAAACAAAACTAAATAAATGTTGCAAAAAAAGCTTTGGCAGTCGCATTTCTTACCAGTCTTAGCGTCTAGAGAGAGTAAAGTCTCTTAAGAGCAACATCCAAGCTTACCAAATGATTGGCAGGCTTGCTGAGCCATTTTAGTAAATAATCCAATATTCCGATTAAATCTGAATGCAATTATCACGGATATCTACTTTTAAACAACTGATTAATGCACGCACAGCTACCAGAGTAGATTCCTATCCTAATAGTCGTAGATATGTAAAATAATTATTCGACTTTTAGCTACAATAGGAAGAAAAAATATATTATTAAGTAAATGATATAGGCAACGTGTAACTAATTAGGTAATTGATAATACTCGGCATATTAATTTACAGATATAAAAAAACGTCGATTAATAATGATCATGAATTTGTAGTTTAATAAATGTATACTAATTACACAAATAAACAACACCTAGTAGTACTTAAAACAAATATAAATTATTGTTACAAACATACATACCTAATGTTTATAAAATACACGTTATGTCTTTGTTACACAATTTGTTTTATTTAAAAAAATGAGGTACAAAATAATCGACGACTCAGTTATGTATGGAGCGACCTTGTTCGCATCGCAACGCATCTGTGTTCGACTATAAAGAGAATCCAGGTCCTATATGAAGTCCTTACAGATGTCCATGGGCGGCAGTAATCGCTTACCATCAGCTAGACAGCGTGCTCGTTTCCTAAAAAGAGAGTTAATTAAAAATATTTTCTCCAGTAACATTAGTTTTGCAGATACTAATCTATTACTACGCCATTTCTCAACAATACTAAGTAAAATATAAGACTCACGACTCCACAAAGTCCGTCTTATATCCTTATTGGTAATATTTCTATATAGATACGTACATAATAAATGATTTATTGTATCGTAGGTCTTTGATGCGCAACGCCTAAGGGTATATGGTCCAATAAACGTAGGATTTTCGCACCCTCATTCCGGTGAGGCTCTTTAATACGTTTAATTGCTTTCCGGCTGTCCGTCTGTAAAATACTTCTAAAGAATGTGTGATACTACTCTTTTTTTCCAAAATTGGACAATGATTCCTATTCTTTTTGAACTGCCTTTTAACAATCTATGGTATTGTTTACCTGATTATATAATTACACGTAAATATGTTTAAATTTTGTGTCTTTCTTTTATTATCCCTTTCTCTTTTTACACAATTACATAGTTCAATCATTAGTAGAAGACACGAAATGAGAATAAGACCTCATAACTACAACATATATACAACAAAAAATAAGTTGAAATTCAAATAAATAACTCATAATTAGTATATTTCACTTTATTTGCAGTGCACAATCGAAAACAAAGGAATACCAGAATTTCAATAATAAACCTTAAATATTCACACGTATATTCGTTTTAGTGTTTGAAAACATATAAACTAGGTACAATATGGAAAAACAACATCTACAAAGTCATAGCAGCTCGTACAGTAATATATAGCAAGTTCTAATGTATAAAACAGACTTTCACGATATCGTTAAATATACAATTTTATGTAAGTTGTAAAGAGAGCAAGATGCTTACAAGGTATTTCAGATTTGGTCCAACATACGGTGTAAATACTCCACAATATTCTTAATTCCATTATCTGAATACGACACTCCATTAAACTCTTCATCTACAATAGAAAATAGACATTTCGAAGGCAAATAGTTTAAATACAATTGGAATGTATAGTAAGGCTTTCGTCATAAGTATGAAAAATTCGCGATGTATTGAAAAAATTCGTCACGTGTATATTAATTATCTTTTTGAATAAATATCTGAGATATAATGGTAATTAGTAAATACTTTTTAATATTCAATGCGTACTCGACGCAATACCATAGACGTTATTCGTTTTAAAAATAGAACACCTCATAAAAACTAAAATCCTCAAATTTCAAAGGAAGTGGGTATATGAGAGCCATTTTCCGCCCACTCAAAAAAAACACATATTAAAGTATACAAAAGCATTGAGTTATTATCGGAAATTATTTTTTTTACGAACGTGCGATGGGCGGAAATGTCCCTTATCAATCCACTTCCTCTCTAACGACAAATACAAAATCTTCTATATTTTGATTTGTAATTAAATGTTACCACAATCTGATCTTGTCATTCTCTTTTATGGAATTTAAAAGTAAAAACAACCCACTTGAAATATTATTGGAACCCATTTTGACTTCGTTGTTCTGAACGCAAAAATTGACGCATTTCTTTTTACGCACACACAATAATCATTGAACTTTATTTATTTGTGTTACCTGTCAAATAGCAAAAAATGGTTTTCATGACATTTTATTTACAATAATTACGGTGCAGTAAGTACCTTATAATAACTTATGGAGATATGTTTGTAAGTAAAACATAAAATTTAACAAAAACAGCTTCTGGTAAATACGAATAGAGGTCTTAAAATTATTATCGGCATTGAGAAAGATTACATGTACAGTAAACATATACCTTACGAATTCAGTTAATAATTATTAAAATAATGTATAGTTTAGCAACCATATCTGATATTTGAAACAAAAAATGAATATGTATGATCAATATCAATGCAAAATAATATTAACTTAATTATGACGGTTTTAATTAAAGTTATAAAGGCAAGAAAGACATAGTTATATAAAAATAAGATAGAATTATAGACTTTTAGGAACTAAATACATCAATTATAGTCTGCACTATCCCGTCTCAAAGTACTTCATATGTATTATAAACAAATTCTATTGATGATAAAAAAAAATATTTTAGCTACAATACAAATGCAAATAACAGTTTATACTATTAGCTGAGCGATTTAAAGTTAGAAAAGATTTTAGATTCGTTAAATAAAGGAGATGTTTAAGAAACAACAGATCAGGTTAAGATCATATTAGAAAGTCTACATAAATATTCAATTTGTTACGACCTACGTTCTACAAAACGTTAGAACCACATTACTTTATATATCGAATAAATACATCAATTTTTCTAATTTATTAAAACATTTCACCCCTAAGTCGTGTGTAGTATATTTGATTTCTATGTACAATATAATATTTTATTAATATTTTTGAGAATAAGTTTACTCTTATATAACAAATTACAAAAAACAGGGGATATCCAGTTGAAATCTTGTAAATAAGAGATGCAATGCAGTCGACTTATCCATAAGTGTATAACCACTACCCGTACCTACAAACAATGAATGTTACACGAAATGCATTAATATTTTTCTACAAATCCAATACCTATCTTCAAAGGAGCATTCTTTTATAAATAATATAGTTATATTTAAGTATCGAAACTAACGGTCAATAATTAATACATGACTATGCTGAAAAACCATTTAAATTATATTACGTTTGCAACGCCATCTGACGTAGAAGCTGTAACATTAATGCGTTAGCAAAGCAGATCACACTGTTAGCCAGTGGTTGTAATAATAGATTCTTAGGAAACACGTATATTATACGTTGCGTATATAATAAATCTAAATAAATATTGGAGATAAATATAAGTTCTTTTAGACGTACACAAGTTCAATTCAGATACTATTTTATATAAAACTGGATAGCCCCTCTTGATTCCAATCAAAGACTAGACAACTGGTCATTAAATATACAAAACGGGCAAGGAGTCCTACTCAATCTTGTAGTCAATAAATAAGTCAAATACTTACAGATCATGAACGCTGCCTTAATTTCAAAATAAATTATTAGGATTACGACGCTTAAAGAGTATTTCAAGCCATTACACTTTTGAACACGTACAATAAATAACGTTAAGACGACATCTCTTACGATATAAATAATTTACCCATTTACATTACCATATACAAGTATAAATAGTTAAATCACAGATTCTACGCTTCTTTATAAAACATTTTGTCTACGTTTCTTTTTTGCCCACTAGGAGATAAACATTCATGTTATCTTTGCCCTTAACGTACACGCTCCCGCGAGGTTCGAAGTCATATCTCTGAGACAAGACCGGTATACAAGCCTCTCCAACCTGTATTCTCTTCGCCACACCGGTGGAATCCATCCTAGACGCTATGTTCACCGCGTCACCCCAAATGTCGTAATATAACTTCGTCGTGCCTATAACCCCCGCCGTAACGTCGCCAAAGTTATAACCGATACGTATTATAAAATTGAATTCGAGCAAGTCTTGATTAAAATTGTCCACGACTTTTTGCATTTCAAGCGCGAAATCCATCAACTGGTACAAATGTTCATAGTTACTTCGCGAAGCGTGTCTCAGGTCGGGATTCAGCCCGCTAGCCGCCATAAAAGTGCTGCCAATCGTTTTTATTTTCTCAACATGCTGAAATTCCGGCCTTTCCAACAATTCGTCAAAATCAGCAATCAACTCATTTAGTACGCGAAGATACTCCTTGCCTTTCAGATAAGACTCATCATACATTTCGTTAAAATTGACTATACTTGCAAATATTATCGCCACGTCTTTGTGATTTTCAGAATACTTCGCCGTATTCTTAAGCTGATCAGCGACGTGTCTCGGTATAATATTGTGCAGCAACCAATCCGCTTGGTTCCTCATTATTTGGACTCTTTGCTTATCGCGATTCGCAACGACGTTGCTATAGAAACTCAACCGGTAACTAATCTCAAACTCCCTGTTCAGAAACCACACCAACATTAACAGTAACACCACATCCAAATACAGCTCCGTCAAATGCATCTCGTGGTGCATACCCTCGACGACCGTGTGATTCCCGTTATCAAAATCTTCCAAGGACGCATTCGTTACATTTACAAAAGTAATATTTTGAGCAAAAAACCGAGCGCTCGGCTGTTCGTTAATATCAGTAGCTAACATATGAGTATTAGCTTCGTGACAGCCAAACACCGCGAGAAATAGGAACAATCCAGCGTATAGCGAGACCAGAGTATTTTTTACAAGCCAACTCATTTGAGTGAAGTTACAAAAGTGTACAATACTTACGCATAGAAGGTAAACATAAAACGACTGTTCGCCACGTAATATTGTCATCGTAGTGTTTTGACAAGAGAAGTTAATTAAAACGGCGAGAATCGGTAAGCTGATTAATAAGCTGCCGGATAAATGCCAAGGATGCCAGTTGGACAGTTGTCTGAAGATCCTAACTGACCTTCGTATGGTGTCCGTGATTACAAGGGGATTATTTTTCGTCTTCCACTTCAAATAATGTCTGTACACGCATAGCGTTATCGCTATGGCCTCTATGATGATAAAGAAAACAATCCATCCCACTGAATATATCCATTCCTTGTACAGTACCAATATAGAGGTTGCGACCGCTAAAAAAATAATCGCTGACACCAATATGTCCAATGCAGTATTAAATCGTGAGGTGGTAAGAGTAGGAGGGAAGTCTTCGCTGTCGTCGCTCCTGTGTGCTTTATCCCGATAATGGTTTTCCATTTCCGACGTCTTAAAAAACAACGTGAATCTATTAAGGGGCGGTTGAACGAAGTAATTAATACCGGACCTGGCATTGTCTTGGACGCATCGAATAAGTTGTAAATCGGATTGTTTTCGTAACTTCTGTAGGGATTGCACTTGTTTTTCGTTTAAGGGTGGAGGTAATCGACTTTTAGATGGCACGTCGTTCAGTGAAGATTGGCTCGACGTATAGTATCCTGACACCCTGTGCTGCATAATGTCGTTTTGAGACGTTGCCAACGCCGCGTGATTGAGTGCAAATATCTGAAAAAACAAGGATCAATGTCAATATCTTATTCAGTTACTCATTTCTGGCATTTTGCGTTTCAGTGGAAGGGTGTAATTGCCGGTTTACTTATCATAGTACTAGTTACTAAGGAGTAACAATGCATGTGTTTGACTTATCATGAAATCCCTGTTCTAAATGGCGGTGATAACAGATAAAAAGTCTTATAAAAGAGTAGGACATTATACATAATTTATAGATAGATATTTAATAATGGAAAGTACTCAGTCTGTAAATAATTTAGTAAATCTGTATTTCAATTTACCTGAGAATTATTTGTGAAATATTTAATTAACGCGAGAAGCGAATAGCTATTACTTAAAATTGTATTTTGTTTCCAAATCATGTCCAATTAGAATTTGCCTGTCAATTTTCAAATAACAAATGAACAATTATTCAAATTATACTTTCAATTATTACAAGGAGCGACATGTACTTTAATAAATTATAAAAGGTTAAAGTTTTAATCAATGCACTCGTTCAAATCACTTGGGGATTGAAGAATGAGTAAAGCGACGACGTTGACGACCCACGTGACGGAGCGGTCACCATACCGGTCTGACACGCAATGGGTCCCGGGTTCGATCCCCGGCCAGACAGAAATCTGAATGAAGAGTTTGGATGGTAGTGTGTTTGTGTATTCGTCTTTGTGGGTCCATGGCACCCACGACACAGGAGAAAATCCTAGTGTGGGGCTATGAGTATTTTTTTTAAAGCAGCTGTCAAACAAGTTAGTAAGTTTAAAACAAAAAACATCTAACCTAAATTAAATATCATTACGTATTGTAAATTTAATTTATGACTTATGTAAATAGATAAGCTATGAAATTTCAATGATTATATTTCGACGCAAAAAAGCGTAAACGAGGAAACCGAGCAGTAAATGTCCACCAGACTTGGAAAACTTTCATAATTTGAGATAATATAGTGTTAATGTCAACGTACTGTACAAAAATTTTTATTAATTGTAAAGCCACGGGAGGCAAATAGTTTTTTCTAATTCGTCAATTACCAAAAAAAAACCTTGATATAGGTGCGGGTTAAAGCATCTCCGCTTATACATCGATCGGTAAAAAAATAAGTCACTACCTGTTGTTGTATGCTAGATCGACGACTGGTGCTTCTGATGCCGGAGTCCTTCCGACTGTTGATTGAAGGGCAAAGGCTGACCACATCGTCGGAATGCTTCACCGCCTGAGTGGGGAGCGGCAGGTTCAGCCGTCGATCCTTAGGCCGCACTAGGTCGTTGTTGGTGAGTGTTGAACTACGGGCGCGGGATACAGGCACCTACGAATAGTACAAATTGGAAATTTAGGCTATTTATCAAGCACTCCTTAGACTGCTGACAAGAACTCCACTATAAGAAGTACTTATAAAGATATCTTTCGTGTTACGCCTTGACCACAATCCATGTAACTGGATCGAAATATCGGCAAAAAAAAAATTAAACCCGTTAAATAATAACAAGCAAGCATTGTTTTTGAAATATATTATTATGATATTTCAAATAGAACTAGAACTTATGCTAACAAGGCTGCAACACTTTTTCCACTGCTGGGCACAGATCCTCTCAAACATCTGGGAGAGATCTGGAGCGTACTTCAGCACACCAATCCAATCGAGTTTGGAGAAAAAATATTGGTAATATCATGATGCTAAAAATTTAATAATAGTTTTATGTAGCTACATCGTACAAATCGATTACTGTAAATAAATCTTATTTATTTACAGTAAAGTCTTTATAGATGTTTTTAAAATATACTACCTATTTGAATTGGTAGGTTTCTATTTTGGAGAATACTTATTTGGGAGATACCAAATACATAGAAACATTAACCAATATGTTTAAAACATTACTTGTCTTTTTTTATAACTCGTTTGTTGAGAAGTTAATTAAAGTTATATGAAACTTGCACATAATGCACGCAACACCTAAGAACCTAAGGACTTAACTAAAGTTAGCAGAAGTCCAAGTTGTTAATTAGGATGACCTAATATACCATATTTAGCGTTGAAAATAACGCACGACGTTACTGTAGGGTATGAATTAACTGTGGCGTTTCAATGGGAAAATTAACAGTGCGTTTCGGTTTTTAGACGCTCAATGTACCATAAAGGAATGGATATTTGTTATTTATTCTATTCTATACGAGATCTATGTTAGGCAATGACCATGACGAGTAGGAATGCCAATCGGATAATATAAATTCTTATACATATACAAATAGATTATACAAAGAAAATTTTATATATATAGACATATATACATAGGCATAAACACATTGTTATAGGCGTATTTATTACGGAGGGTCTCCAGCGGTCGGCTAGTCTATGAGTATTTTTCATCCTATGCTTAGAGAGCTTAAATAAATAGTGACATTTGTGTACAAAAAAAAACAGTACGAAAATATCCAACTGTTTAAAAAAAATCACCCCCACCCCCTTCCGCTCTTAAATCCGGGCATGTAAAAAATAAACGAATTGCTTAGATATATATGAATTATTAGGTATATAAAATCCATATATATTTCATCATTTACCTTCTCTCATAAAAGTCTTTGTGTTCATAAAAATTGCCAACCCTATTGAGGACTACTATGATACTTGTATACGGTTTTCTAACATCAATCAGACAAATAGCTTCCATTCAATACGTCTGATTGTTGGGTATAGGTTTTGCTCGTCGGTTTAAGCACCATGCTGACCTAACGTAGCTTGTTGCAAAACGAAATCACAAATCAATACAGTACTATAGTACGTAGCGTTTAATATGCGTCATGACATTTTTATATGAACATATGTCACCAGGTATGTAGAACCCTGTTTTTTTTAAAGTCCTTATCGTGATCACAGAGTCTAGTTATCATCTGCCTTATCGTTAGATTCAACCTAAAGAAAGAAGAGCTATTTTAATTCAACTTGGATAGCACCACCAATGGTTGTCTGATAACAGTCATGTCGTCGTCATCTCATTACTCTTTCACAGCTGCACACAGATCTTCTCTTAGACTCTAAGAGACCCTCCTCACTCTACTCTACTGCTACTCTCATCGCGCTGGCTAAGTACGAATTGTAAGACTTCACACACCTTTTACAGCTTTTTTAATTAATCTCAAGTGTTAATATGTAATACACACATAGGTGAAAAATAATGGCAGAGTTAAAACCTAGTACCCGCGATTGAGAGAGCAAGATTCAACTACTGCCTGCTAACAGTACTATAGAACTGGTGTATGCTGGTGTAAACAATAAGTCTAAGAAACGTAATGCAGATCTCAGGTAAAACTTATAATCGAATACGGTTACAGATGTTTATAGGAGGCAGTGGCAATAAGTGGTTTACCAATAAAATAAAATAAATATCCGTTCAATAGTTCTAATACATAGAAAGAAATTTGTGTGTTTAAAATACTTACTTCGATATTAGGTCTACCGTACTGCGACCTGTAGCTACTACTTCTAGCAAAAGGCGACATATTACTTCTAGACTGGCTCAAATACGAGCGAATATCAATCACTTCCCTCTCAAAGGACGCAGTGTCCTGCGGTATGTTAAGCTTACTACTATGAAGTGCTTTAGCATTCTTATTGTCTTGAGATTCTATCACTATAGGCACTTGGTGGTAGCCATTATTCGACTGGGCAACGACGTCACCTCGCTCCAGGAAGATTATAGATTTTTCGTTGAAATCCTTCTTGATCTCGTGTAGAGGCGTGTCTGAATGTTTACGTAGGAACCTCGGTACTTTCCAATTTCGCAGTTTATTCGTGTATTTGCCATAGCTTCCTAAAAAGCAATATAAAAGAAAGTAAATATTAAATAGCGTGTAGAACGATTTGTGTAGACATCTAGTGTGACGCGTAAAACAAAATATCGGAAGATGTTTTTAAACATACTGCATGAATTTGTACAACGTCTCGGACATATAAAAGGCGTTTACGTTAGCAAGAACATCATAAATATAAACGTAGCTATATCAAAGTTTTGCACTCAGCGCTAAATATTTATCTAGATACTGGAGAGGAGTGTCAGGCGAGTAATACCGACTGTTGTTTATCTAACTCGTCATGTAAGTGGACCCAAGATATTACGCGAACGAACTAGGTATTTATCGAACAATCACTTAGCATACAAGTGCTACTGGATGTATAATGGCAATAAAAATAATGCACGGGTTCCGTTTGAAAAGACATAAATAGTATCAGTTCTTATAAATTTTGACTTTGTAGACCCTACATTTGGATTTAAAAACCTCTTTAAGACTAATTTCTTTACGCGTCTAAACAAATAAATCAAAGAAACTTCACGTAGGAGCACGTAGTTTTTGTCCCTAATTGTACAGAAAAGTATATTTACAATTTCTGCTGCTGATTTTTTTTAACCGAACCAACTTTATAATAAAATACCACCTTGTATAAAATGAACAGTCATTCAACACAATTAAAATTAAGATAGCTGATTATATTTATACAAAAACACTAATTCATTAAATGTGTTGCATGGGTTTATTATGAAATAAATAATAAATTTGAAAACGCATTTATACAGTAAGGCATATGAATATTAAATTTAAAGATCTTTAAACGTAAACCTTCATGGATAGTTTCTTCGAGATGTTCCACGGTCTTGTGTTCTGCTTGTTTATATAGCAGGACTATTAGAATTTTACTTATACTCTCGTATGTCCCGTGATATGTGCAATCGCACGAAAATTTAATAAACCCTATAGTCGGACAGATTTAAGTCGTGGTACCGTTTCAAGTCATCTTAACATGCAACATCAACCCGATGTAGGGAATATCTATCCCCACAGAGAAACAAAAACGCTGTTTAAATATAACACCGATTTCTAGCGTGAAGCAGTTTCGGTGGAAGCGTGTGGTTGCCGGCTCACTTATATACGAGGCGAGCAACTTAGTCCTAGTAAGTAGTACCGCATCTACGACTTCAGATAGATAGATAGAACTTCAGATAGACAGATAGATAGATAGAACCCTCTTGTTTATATGAAGTTCGTTACAGTTGTCCATGGGCAGAAGTGAATACCCACAGATGGACTGCATGCTTGTTAGCAACTTCAATATCAAGAAAAAAAAATTATTAAAAAAAATAGATCATGACCCAATTCATTTACCTTAAATGGCATGGTCCCGTACGTAACAAACTTATTGAATCCACTATTGTGTGCAAACAAATAAATAAATAATACAGTAGATAAATAGAATTTATCAATTTAATTAGCAAGAATGTTGTTACCTACCTATTTCATGTATTACTTCTGAGTATGACCTCTAAATCTAACTTGTCTGATATCACATCACATTATTTTTGCTTACTAAAATAAAACTAATACATTCGTGCATGTCTGCTTACAGTCTATGTTTTTGCTAATAACAATTCTATGTATCTACGTGATCCGACTACGTGATAACTATTAATACTATAATGCATCTCGGTTAAATCAAAACATTTTTATAAAAAAAAAAACATACAATTACCTTCACGGTTCTAATGACAGTTGTTCATTTTTTTGTGGAATAATATATTAAAAAATATGTTATAAAGTCAGATACCAGAATAAGTAAGAATAATGTAGTTCTGTAATAATTAACTATAACTATGTATTACCCAAATAACCATATTCCCGCTATCCAAAGGTGATTAGACTAGTGAAGAATTAACCTTCTAATAATTAATCATTTATAATATCTAGTTAATTGAGGTTTTGATGAGTTTAAAAAACTTAACTTCAATCTCTTGTTCGAGCGGTCTTCATAGTCTGACACGCAACGGGTTCTAGGTTCAATTCCCGGCAAATAGATATTTATTAAGATCACTGTTCTGATCATTTGTTTCCATGGCACCCTCGACACGATAAAAATCTTCGTGTGAGAGCTATGATTGTCAAAAGCGTTATTTATTTATATCTATACTAATATTATAAAGCTGAAGAGTTTGTTTGTTTGTTTGTTTAAACGCGCTAATCTCAGGAACTACTGGTCCGATTTGAAAAATTCTTTCGGTGT
>MOOZ01000678.1:667903-688755 GCA_002930495.1 Cecropterus lyciades | reverse complement strand
TTATAACATGCTCGGCTCGGAAAGATTTTTTGCGCGACTACCACAGTGGTAGTCGCTTAAGGATCAGAAAATGACATAGGCTACTTTTTATCTCGGAAAATGGTGCGGGAAACATGTATTTAAAAAGAATAAAATAGAGATTATTAAAGGTATAAAATTTAGGTTAATGTATGTCACGTTACATTTCTTTTAAACGCGGGTGAAACCGCGGGCTCAGCTAGTCAAGAATAATCTTTCTGGGGGACAAGACCCGACCGAATAAAGATTTTGATGGCGAAGAAAGTGTTGGTAGAAGGACTACGAGAAAGCACTCGAAAACGGGCGAAATAAGAAAGTTCTCCTGCTTCTAAATTTCATTGCCTCCGTATAACAGCACAGATCAGGAGTCATGAACATCATTTCAGATTTTGAGAAGTGTCATCTTTGGAAAGGTCAATTACATGATTATATATTAAGAAATAGACGGGGCTTAAAAACTGCGGATTTAACAGTAAAATACAAAGGCTTTACAAATTTCTCTATAAAATTTTACCGCCCCTAAATAACTGCGTGCCGCGGACCCTAAGAAGAAACGGGCCATATCGAACCTACAGGTCAGTATTAGGTAGGTAGACGTATATGATTATGTATGATATTATTATTATTTTCAGATCATTATACGGTTTTTGCAATTTTTACATTACGGCGTCTGATAAAGATGAAAAGAAAAAGTACGTTACTGTAGTAAATTACACATTAAATGTGCCTTTTTTTACATGTTAATCAACACTGTATGTTCTATCAACACTATTTCGTGTTCAATTTTAGAGCAACATTCATTTGTAAATGAATACAATTATAGATTTAAATTATTGTTTCCAAATTACAAATGCCAGTAATTTTCCAAAGAGCAATGTTAATTTATTCCTCAAATTTAACACATTTCTTAATGTAAACCCATTACCAGGGTCGTCATATACAAGAGGCGTCACCTCGGAGCAATTAAGTGTCACAGTTATCATCTTATCAACGACTTGTGTCTTATGCCAGTGATAACAAAGACTTTTAATAAATATCACGAGTTTATATCTACTTGTATATTATCAAAGCATAACTAAAAATACACAATTTCACGGGCTCGTCTTCATTATTCACGTGTGGTTAGCAGGAACATCAGAATTTGTTTTTACCCTTGAATATCCATGATAAGCAAGATTTGAGTCGTATTACCGAATTGCGGTCATATGATGCAACATTTAGCCAATGTATATAATAAATATCTCCAAAGTAACACAAAAAAAAGTTAATGAGGTCCATTTGTAAAATAACTAATTAAAAATAGTACAAAATCTATGTTAAGGTAACCCTGATATGCTATTTAATTCTTGATATTCCCAAAATACACAATATAATTATGTTATAGATTCTAAAGGATACATTAAATCGAATGTCCATATTTGTTGGTGTCATGACCAACTGATACTTACTACATATTACGAAACACTATCTCGCATAACAAAACGCAAACAGAACATTTCTAATAACCATCAAAATCAGTGAAAGTTAAACAATAATTCAAGGAAACTTACCGACTGACGTTGGACTTTTTGATGAGTTATCATTCCTTTCGGTGAACCCTTTGTCTCTTTTTTCCTCTAATTCTGCATCGGAGTCCAATATACTAGGCAATGAGCTAGCCTTAGTTCGAAAATTGAATGGATTTGGGGAAAGGAAATTACTGGAATTGGAGTCTGTTTTACTGGAGCTATTCTTTTCATCGGTCAGTACATCGGAAGTTTTAGCAGACATCGGTAGAGGAGAGTGGTTGAAGGATAAAACGGACTGTGGGGAAGCTGCTGGGGATATAATGAGACGTAAGTTAACGGGATTCGAAGGAGTGAGACACTGATCATGGTCGTATGGAGAACTCATCTGACGGCCCTCAATGAAGTAGGTTTTATGACCTGGACATATTTAAGGTGTTTGAAATATACAGCTTAGGTCATCATGCGGCACACGTTATGAAAGAACACTTACCGAAAACCTCTTCACCCTCCTCCAAAACGTATGACCCGCCGAGAAATGCGCTAGTTTCCTCTGATATGTGCACGCGCCCTGGCTTACCCGTTGATTCCATTTTATTGGCGAATGTGACGTCATTGCTCCAAACGTCGAATTTAAATCTACGTGTGCCCACTATTCCGCATAATACAGTTCCTGTATGAACGCCCACTCTCATATTGACACCCTCTCCGCGTTCCCTATCGAAATCTTGTATTGCCTCTATCATACCTATAAAGAAAGTTTAACTGTAATTTTGTAGCGTAGTTTAACTGTAAGTTCAAATGTGTTGATCACTCCACCAAAAACTAGTCACATGTTTTCAAAATGATAAACCAGACTGTGTAAATGAATAGCGTATGCCGCGCCCAAAAAAAAAAAATTAAAGATACTACTTTCGTTTCTTGAAATTTCATGTCTCCAGTGTCATTCATATTCTTGCTACTAAGTTAAAGTCCGTCCGTTAACCATGCATACATTCATAAATCAAAAAACCTTCTTCTAACAGTCTGGTAAAAAAAACAAGAAAACAAGAATGAGTTATCTGTCGTATTATATTTACGATAAGTAAAGCATTACTCACCTAATCCCATCTCAACACAACATGTTGCATGATCTGGCCTTGGCTCAGGGCAGCCAGATACACAATAATAGCAGTCTCCTAGAGTGGAAATTTTCTCGCAACCGTGAACTATGCACAATTCATCGAATTTTTCAAATAAATCATTCAATATATTCACTAATTCTTCAGCACCTTTGTTACTGGACATTCTCGTAAAGCCAACAATATCAGCGAACAGAATGCTGACATTATCCATGGAATTCATGTTGAATGGTCTAAATAGTGATTTGATATCTGAGGCTCCAGGGTTTGATGTTCTAGGATTAAGGGGACCATGAATCTTAAAATTAATGTCAGGTTCCTGGACTTGCTCCTCCATTAACCAGCTAGCAAGTTTTGGTGGCATCACAGAGTGTATCATTTTCTCCTTCAATTGTTTCTCCATTTCTAATTGTCTCCTGACTAATAAACTTTGTCCCACCTTCATGAATGTGCCACGCATTCTCACAAACGTCATTAAATAAATATGTACTCCTATAATATGTACACAAATCTGCAGTAGAATTCTCACAAACATCCCAGGGTATTGCCATTCTTGTTCGGTCAAATGTAAAACTATATTTAAAACTTCGAAGACTATTGAATACAACAATCCGATGATAACACAGGCAAAAAGTGGCAATGGTGTCAATGTATATATGATCAATAATATCTCAATGCACATAGTGAAATGTCCCGATTGACTTATGTCTGCGGCTTGGGAGGTGTATGTATCTAGCTGTGTGGTTAGAGTCACCAGGGACAGGCTCAATGTGCACAATGCAAGTGCTATTACTAGGGAGAGTTTAAATGTGTACACCTTGTAAATATTTGTGAATGTGAGAAACAGCATAGCACAGGTTATTAATAGGACTCCAGCGAATATTGAACACAAAAATGGCCATTTGATTGTTATGCCATTCAAGCCAAGGACCACAAAGTAGACAAACCATGATACAGAAAAAATCAAAATATACAAAAGTGCAAATCTGAAAAAGATAAAATAAAATCGATCAGAACTCTTTCAAATACCAACTCAAAAATACTTACACAATTTTACTGAACAGGGGGATATTAGAAAAAATCTATTCGATAAATCACAGATCAATTACAAGAGTGCAACCATAATAAATTTAAGGATCATGACCAATAAAACACCAACATTAAACATTCATAAAAATATCAATTCAATATAGTATTTAAATAAAATGTAAAAAGGACTAACCTGAATCTCAAACGTATCTGTCTGAAGGAACTGCTCCTGTATTGACCCTCAAGGATTTCTGAATCAAACCTTGGGTTCCACCAAGTGCCAGGGGCGGCTCTTTCAAATGCAATGGGTATGGCAAACCCACAGCAGTTTGTTGTAGGATTATTGTGGGCCAAGTATGCTTGGACATGGGGAGCCAACTGGATCTGTGCATCTTCCCCTTCGGAGCATTCCGCCTCATGTTTGGCATCATAATGATCAGACCCATCATGGCAGCTAACACATCCACCTTGAGCACTCATTGTTTATCTGTCAATACTCATGACTTCATGCATTTCAGTCATTAATTTATGACGGGATGAATATTGTAGATCTGTTAAAAGATTATAATATAGCATCCATTTATAAAGTACTAACTTATTCCCACAGCTAGGCTTAGGTAATGTTTATGGTAAGAGTATCCTATGAGTTATTCTAGATCATAAGCTATCTATGTGCCCAATTTTTGCAAAATCGAACCAGTAGTTTTTGTGTAAAAAAGTAACAAATAATATAAATCAGCTAAATACAACCTCACAAACTTTTGCATTTATAATAGAAGTAAGATGTTTATCACACCTTGGCGATTGTTAGATGGGAGAACTCTACATGCAAGAGCTCCTGAATAAAGTTAAAACTCTACTACCATACAAATGGAATGGTATGGAAGGCAAGTCATTCAACCTGTCAGGAATCCTACATATTTAACATAAATAGGACACATATTACACTAAGGGTTGAATGACCTATAATTGTGTGATTGTTAAAATCATCTTTTTTAATACAAACATGGATCCTCATAAATTGTTGACATATTTTCTCAAGCTGAATCAAATCTATGTTTGCATATGTTTGTTTCATAATTTATAAGTACATATTATATCACTTTACTGCTTGTTCATCATTCAATTGTTAATTAATGTTTTAATACCAACACATAAAAAAACGGTAAATTCTAATACTTTAAACAAGCACTTCACTATGTTGTTCTCTCAACAGCAAAGTTGTATGTTCAGTAAGCTACTTGAGTGATAAAAGTACTCTACAAACACTATACTACTCTAAAATAATCAACTATTATAATAGTTTTAACTTGAACGCTTTGGCACTCGGTCTCTCTGTCTAGAATTAGCTGCAGTTCAACATAAATACAGTTTTGATGAATTGCTGTAACACTAACAATATAGTATGGATTTTTTATCTACTATTCTTACCATTTTCGTACCAAGGTTATATATTTATGATTTAGCAGCACTTATTTTAACACTAACATTTATAAATTACACCTCTTGTTAGTCAAGGGTACAAAAATATTAATCTCATCTCTTCAGACAATTTTTTTCTAGCGTTCACTTAAATATTAAATTATCTGAATCTGATTCACTTGGTAAATTTGGCAATACACTTGTTCACAGTCTTAAATTTCATTTAATACATAATATAATACTCCACTGCTTGCCCTATCCTATTCTATTTCAATTCTATCCATTCAATGCAATCCAATCCAAGAAACAAATTCAGATTTCAGTCACATAAATTTATGACAGTTCTCTCTATGACAGGAATGACAGTCCAGTCTTATTGATTACCACAGATAATAACAGACTCCTCAAGACCAAGCCCGCAAATCTTATTGTTGATTGACCGTACCAACTTCAATCTGTACTATTTCTAAGAGGAGGTCGTCAACAGCTTTTTAAATAAGATCACAGAGTATATTGCATATTAATAAGATTTTCTAACGATTACATATTTATTTAATAAGCGAGAGTACCAGATATTACCTATTCTTTATGATAATAATATAATGAGTAAGAATATACTTTAATTGTTTTATATATTATTTAACAGGGTTTCAGAAAATACATTCTTGAAGTTAGTCATGTCAGTTAGACATGAGGGCTGACAAAAAAAAACATGCATTTAATTTTATAGTATAACTCGACCAAGCGAACTAGATGAACGGGCGGAAAACGCTTTCCCTCCCCGGTCCCGCCTTATGCCCCGCTCTCATCCTAGTACCGTTCGCAGATAAACTCTTGAAGAAATAGATATTGGCGAAGATATTCAATGAATTAATATTGTTTCGTATTGGGATTTTGTTTTACTGGTTACAATGTTTACATATTTAATGTAATTAAAAAATATTTATTTTGGTACTCTTTTCTTCTTATTTGTTTCAGTTATATCGTTTAACAGTCTATAGGGGGTGGCGCCTTATAGCCTATTTCAAAATTTGGTACATACCTATTGCTGCAGTAAAAATAAACGAATAACGCATTTCACATTTTGTGATAAAATAAATAAGTGAAGATTATTTTTTTAACTAATTAGTTTTTGTTACAATGATAACCAAAATAAGTAAAAAAATGCGTTGTTTAAGAATAAATTATTAACACAGAAATGTTTTAAAATTTGCATTTCATTCATATAAATCAACATTATTGCTATTTTTTTGTCATCAGTACTTACTGAGTGTGGCTTCACGTTTGACATTCGTCTAGTTAGCTTGGTCGGGTTGTACTCGTATACATAATGTCCTCTGACTCTATAATATATAAAGTACAATGAAAGATATCGTTGATATAGATACATTAAGCATCAAAACTATTGTACAAAAATCAACTGACGTTTGACTTCCATCTACTTGTTCTCAGCGGCCGGACTATTGTATTAAATCAAAATTTTATTTTTTGTTAAATATTTGTATTACACAAGATAATTGTACTTAAAAACCATTATTTGTGTAGCGGCTAGCTCATTATTTTACAAGAAATATTTGATTAAAAAGAAATTGCATTGAAGCGAAAATTCATTTATTTTTATTGATAATTTCAATTTAATATTTTGTGCTGGACACACTTCGCATTTCGCAACTTTGCTAAGCGAAGCAATCAGAGTACATACCGCCATTTTAGAGCGTATTATCTTATTACTTTTCTGCCTACAACTATACAAAAATGTACTATATTTATTATATCACATGTTACCGATATATGTAAACAGCCACTTATTTTTACGATATGTATGACACGACTATTTGCTTATTTTTTGTTTAGTTTATATATCCAATCTATATTTTAGGTTAAACCAGTACTGGTCAGTTTATCATCCTCAACCACAAACCATACTCTTCATAAATAATAATATATCATGCTTATCAGAACTCAGTACAACTATATTTAACACTAAAACTAAGATCTTTATAGCACCTGATCTTATTTTCACCATGAAAACCTCAATTTCACCTGGCGATATGACTGAACACATTACAAATAAAAAAAAATCAAATAAAAAAAAACAATAATATGGATGTGGTATATATGTGTGAGCTAAACTAGCAGGATATTTTTGAACTTTTTATTACAATTATTAAAAATGCTTACATTTAATATTTCTTACATTTTATATTCCGATTATATCAAATAAATTCTATAATACTCAACATTAAAGTAGAATTTTTATAATATCACAACAAGTAAAAATAGAAAGGAAGACAATATAAAATAGGTAAAGTTTTTTATCAAAATTATTGTAGAGAGATAATATTATTGCCCTTTTATATAATAAGTAAGGCACAATGGAAGCACCATTTTACTATATTGCTTGATTTTTATGTTTTCCTATAATAAAGCGGTTAAGTTCCTTAAAAAATACATTTTGGTGTTCTATATCAATGTAATCCTTATGAGGATTTATAAGCAACTAAAAATGAGAAGAGAAGCAACCAGTTACGTTAAGGAATTGCTATTCCAGAGTATTTATGATTTCATGATTCCAACACACCTTGATTTCTTTGGAATTCATAGAATAGTAATAAGATACATAAATACATTAAGTTTTTTATGAAAATAAATAAATTCTATTTGGAAGATAAACTTTTGCCATATTATCAGATAGGGCTACTCTCCTCATTCTTATTTGCTTGAAAGATAAAAATATATCTCTAATCATTGTACATTCCGTCCAGCAGGAAATCCATTCTCTTGTAATGTCTGTTTTTCCAAGCCTCTTGGCCACGCTTCAAAGCCATATACCCAATTACAGCAAACATAGGAACCACTAATATTGTTATTACAATAGGCATGATCATGCCGGGATGTCCATTTGAACTCATTTTGTGTATTTTAACAGTGCGTTCATCCACATCATCTGTCACTGGGTCATTATTCATTTCATCTGTTTTGGCTATAGCCTCTGCTGACAGTATTGTTGGTTTATGAATAATTGTTTTATTAGTAGTAGTAGTAGTAGCACTGGCGACACTGGAGTTATGAACATTTTTGGTATTATTCATCCCAATATTCACATTTGGGTTTATGACAGGCTGGTTCCCGGTTTTTAACTCATTTTGTTTAACCAAATTTAAGTCTTCATTGTCCTCTGTAGAATTCAATATAGCCCCTTTTCTTGCCTTGACTTTATTGCTACTGATTTCCTTTGCTGATATGGGAATTAGTACATTTTCCTTAGGAAGGCTTAGTGCAGGCGTGTTTGACAATATTGCTCCACCCTCGCTCTCAACAGTTATATTATTTTTTCTGTGTGCATTATGGGGGATTGGGTTAAGCACTGGTGAGGTTAAATTTGTTATTCCTTCTATCTTAGCCAGTGTATTTCCATGAACATACGGAATGATTAGAGCGTACGAAAAAAGAAGGCCTACCAACATCTTCCTTTAATTTACACAAATACATTCAGTTGATTAACACGAACTACACAAATTATACGAATATTTAATTAATTTTGATAATAAATTTCATAACACAATTATTTTATTTCAGTCACAGTTGCAATTTGAAACAAACAAACATATAATACTTTACTCTGAAAGTTTGAGGAAAACTTTGAGGTAATCCGGGGAAGGTAAAACTAAACAACATGTACGAATTATTAAATAAAAATTAATTATAGGTGTAAATTGTACCTATATAAGGTATTTCCCAAAAGTGCTTGCAAAGTTGAGTTACAAATTGAGTATATCAGTAATATTGTAATAATATTTCGAGTTAAACAAAAAATGACAGACTCTGACACAGAAACGTCACCTCTCTCTACGCAACACAACAATATATACGACGAGGCTAGACATGGCGTTGCGTTACATATATTATAATATTTGAAAATTTAACTTTATTACACTTTCTTTCTTTAACTTTATTTTATATTAGTCTAATGACTTTATCATAGTTCTCACAGAAATACAATACAAAATAGGTATAATATTCAATTTAAGGTTGTTTTATTTGATTTCTTTAAACAGAATGGGGCTGAATAAAATTAAACAATAACAAGCCATAACCGGATAAAAATATAAAAGTCATTGTATAAACTAATATTATGACCATGATATTTATGGAGCTCGTATCACCAAATTACCAATTATCCTGTGAGCTATGCTGCGCATTAACATAAGTATTTACAAAATAATAAATCAACACAGCTTAAATTCGTGATTAAAAATCAACCAAAGTAACCAAAAATTGTAACTCTGAACGCAACCATACAATCGATAATGAACTTGATGTGTCAAATACGACTTTCAAATGACATGACATAACAAAATATTATGTGATTTTAAAAAATGGGAATTTTAAATTAATCGTGCCTATAAGTGCGTAATAGTGTTTTCAAAATGAGGACCAGAAGTAATTCTGGTGTTCGTTTAGACTACTACCAAAGGGTTGTGCACAAGTTGATTTTAGACCATCAGCAGCCCGTTACGGGTTTGTTTCCAGCCAGCCCTCAAAATGATCATGCTTGGATCAGGGATAATTTGTATTGCATACTGGCTGTGTGGGGACTATCCATGGCATTTAAGAAGATAGCTGATCAAGATGAAGATCGCGCCAAAACGTACGAGTTGGAACAGAGCTGTGTCAAGCTTATGAGGGGTATTATTAGAATTCTAATTTGGAATTTATATGAAAAATATTCAAAATTAATAAACATTCAAAATATTCATTAATATTATATACTTTATTTTAGGGCTGCTTATGGCTATGATGCAACAAAAAGAAAAAGTAGAAAAGTTCAAGAGCACTCAACATCCATTAGATTCACTGCATGCCAAATACTCCTCCATAACTGGCCGCACAATCGTAAAAGACAATGAATGGGGACATCTTCAAATTGATGCCATATCCTTGTATCTTCTTATATTAGCACAAATGACCGCTTCAGGTCTGCAGATAGTGTTTTCTCTCGATGAAGTAGCATTCATCCAAAACTTGGTGTTTTATATTGAATCCGCATATTGCACACCTGATTATGGTATTTGGGAGAGGGGTGACAAGACCAACCATGGTCTGCCTGAGTTGAATGCTAGTTCCATTGGAATGGCCAAGGCTGCTTTGGAAGCAATGAATGAATTAGATCTATTTGGTGCCCGAGGTGGTCCGTCCAGTGTCATCCATGTTTTAGCTGACGAAGCACAGAAATGTCAAGCTGTATTACAATCAATGCTTCCCAGGGAGTCCAACAGTAAAGAGTTAGATTCAGGTCTCTTATCTATCATCAGTTATCCTGCATTTGCTGTGGATGATCCACAATTAATAGCTAAGACTAGGGACACAATTGTCACTAAACTGCAGGGAAAGTATGGCTGCAAGAGATTCCTCAGGGATGGACACAAAACTCCTCGGGAGGATCCCAACAGACTGTACTATGAGCCATGGGAGTTAAGAATGTTTGAAAACATTGAATGTGAATGGCCACTATTCTTTTGCTACCTCATACTTGATTACTGCTTCCGAGGAGACAAAACAAATGTAACTGATTACATGCAGAGACTGGAGAAAATAATGTTAAGAAAAGAGGATGGCATGAAATTGGTTCCTGAACTTTACTCTGTTCCTGCTGATAAGGCTGATCTGGAGCAGGCAGATCCGGGAAGTCAGGAGCGTATACCGCTTGGCAGATGTCCTTTTATTTGGGCTCAGTCCTTGTATATTCTAGGAAAATTGTTGCAAGAGGTTGGTTCTTAATTTTTATTGAGTAACCTTACTTTTTATTAAATAACAATGAATACATGTCTTGCATCATGTCATTGTAAGCCAAAAATGAATGATTGATTATTTTATTTATACTTGCAATTTAACTCTCGTAAGAATGTTTATTGAAGTATTATGTAAAAACTTTTAATATCAAATCACAAAAGATACACAACACATATTTTCTATAAGCAATTATTTGTCTTGCTATGAGTTGTTACATGATTTTACTTACTGGTATCACTTACCTTCTTAAATTAAAGTATTTTATTGATTCTACTTCTGTTAGCTGAGTGTGTCATTCATTATTTATAGGAGAAATAATATACTAACAATGTTTTCAGGGCTTCCTTGCAGTAGGTGAATTAGACCCTCTGAATCGCAGGCTTTGCTCTGAAAAGAAACCAGATGTGGTGGTCCAGATAGTGATATTGGCTGAAGACAATGAAATAAGGGACAAATTGTTGGAGTACGACCTTCATGTGCAGACTATCAGTGAAGTGGCACCTATTGAGGTGCAGCCCGCAAGAGTTTTGAGTCACCTTTACACATATTTAGGTTTGCGAAATTTTAATTTTGAAATTTTGGAATTGCTTTCTCTGTCTTCTACATTACTAGCATTTTTTCCTGTGCTGTGGGTTCACTGGACACACAAAAACGAATACACAAACACTCAGACCCAGAATAGAAATCTAAATTCATTATCCAATTATCTGTCTGGCTTAGGATCAAAACCACAAGTCTGTACATGTCATACCCGTATGTTCACTGCTCTACCAGAGAGGTCATCACATGTGGTGTAGTAGTGGAAAGAAGAATATCCACATACTTCAAAATTTAAAACCACAATCATAATATTTGCACTTAAATTTGTTTCATCACTTATCCCATGGAACTGGGTTATGACCTCTTATGTTTTTTGTAACACCATTATATATAGCAGATAATAAAACACACCTGCTCCTAAATTTTGTTGACTATCAGATAAACAAACATAATGAAATAATAAAAGTGCTATTATTGCTATTTATCTATGAAAACATAAAATAAAATACATAAATTTCATAATTAATGATTTGCAGGTAGAAACAAGAAATTGGGCCTATCCGGAAGAAAATCTCGCGATGTTGGTATTCTCAGTACAAGTAAATTGTACTCTTTGAATGACCGCATATTTGCATTCACACCTCAGGTAACTATGAAGATGCTGGCGTGGACACGATCCAAGACAATTACTTAAAAAAAAGACGTTACTGAACAGTGATTTGAAGGTGGTAGAACTCATTGTGGTTCGACTCCGGAAGCACCACCGCCACACCTATTTCTGCCTAATAACAGCAGTGTTATGCGCTGCTGTGTTCTGGTCTGAAGGGTGTGGTAAGGGAGATATACTTTTCCGAGGCATTCCATCTTAATCCTCGGGGGTAGCAACACATCTGTGGCTAACCTTAGGTGAAACTTTGACCTTACCTAGGATTGATAACAGATGCCCATGGGCGGCAGTAGCCACTCACCATCAGGTAGACTGCATGCTCGTTTGCTACTTCCATACCATAAATAAAATAAAAAAAAACAGTTTACTGGTACTATAAATTCAAGGTGGTAGAACATTTATGATTTCATCACGGAGGTACCACAGCGCCACTTAGCATCTTAGGACATCATACTTGTTAGCTCCTTAAATGGTATACACAAAGAAAAAATACTAAATGCAATGTTATGGTTGAACCATGAAGGAACCATCATTACAGCTATTTTTAGTGAGAAGCAGTTTATGCAATCCAGTGGAAGGGTGTGGTTGCTGGCTAACTTTTATATGAAGTTGGCATCTTAGCCCTTAGTATTAATAACACATCTAATATTGGTCCTGTTTTGTAAAGAAGTTGCTTACAGATGTTCAAGGGCGGGAGTGACCACTTACTATTAAGTTATCATCCCTATAAAATATTTATATTAGTTTCAATCGCTTAATTAAGTACATTTAATTCTGTGTTAAAAGAATCATCAAGAAGGTGGAGGTATTCACTACTACTATAGCAAAAGCTAACAACATATTTATCTACTTGTGTACTGTTCTCTAAAATGTCGTTTTCTATGTTTTGTTTCGGAAATTTTAATAAGATATTATATTCTTCTATTGGATGTAAAAATAAAAATTGTATATTCTTTTATTACGTACAAACAATTTAAAATTATTTCTTTGCAATGCATGGCTGTTATTTCTTTTTATATACTTCAGTAGTTATATTGATAACTTTGTTTTTATTTAATAGTATTCTGATATGAAACGTTTCTACATCGCTTCCGATTATGAACTGATGGTCGATACATTAAAAGCTGAGATCGCTTTTTTGAAGTCCTCCTGGCAAAATCTTCTTGGCAGGCCGCTTATAGTCTTGACTCTCAATCAAATGCACTTAGGTACTGTCTTGATTTATTTATTTGTATGTTTCTGGCTGGCTGATTTCCCCTGCCTGCCTTCATGCAATAACTACTAAATAAATGTCATTTGCTTATAAAGGTGTCTTGAAACCACGCGCTGTATCTATATATATATTTTTGTATATAATATACTTTTGCATATTATTTATGTTTATAATATTCTTACAGCTACTGCACGACTAACAATTTTCCTATATAAATTATTTTCCTTGTATCTAATTACTCAAATTTATGTACCTACTTATTTAATATTGGTTTTATGAGGCAGATTAAATGGACATAATCTGTTCTATATAATTACGAACTAAAATTTCAAAAATTAACCCTCTGACTACAACGTACGGTCAACATGATCCGAACGGTGAAAGAATGCGTGTCACCCGATTGAAAAGAGGCGCTTAAGGCCTTGCTTAGGCGTCTATTCAGTCTTCCCGTGGGTGCGCAGGCGACAAGAGCTTAAAATATTGAAAAAAAAAATATTTTCATTCGTTCTAATACGAAAAAAATGCACATAAAATATGATAATGGTCAAAATGATCCGTCGATGTATTCAATGTCCCAGATACACGTTGAGGTCGGCGGGTTAAAATTGTTCTAACATGCCTTAATCCGCCTCATAAATAACCCGAGTTCCCCCGCATGTGTCATAGAACTTCGACTACGAGGAATACTACATGTCGCGCGACCCGGCACTGCTCGCGAGCACGTTTACGGCGAACGTCGCGTTTCTCGGCATGAGCTGGAAACAAATGCTCGGCCGACCGACCATCACGTTGCTTGCTACGCAGAATCTGTTAGGTAAACGTTCTTAAAACTCGGAAAGTATAATACTTTCCGAGTCAGATTTAGTAGTTGTTGACCATTTCTAAAAAAATGAAATTATACGTATATATAATTTAGTTTTTGACCATTTATCAATTATGCATATATCAATGGCTATTTACAACTTAATGGATTTTTACGAACAATTTAAATGGTGTTTATTATTTTTATGTATGTATGTAAGATGTAATTTACTTTACATAATAATTCATATAAACGTATGTATTTAGTATATTCTCTTAGTTTTATCATCATCATCTTAAGGGGATAAAATGCCACAAGACATTACGACTGCCCATTGTTTTATTTGTAATAAAATTATATGTTCCTTGATTATACTTTCTGGGTACAATTAAGAGTATTATTATATAAAAAACTGGCGTAACAAAATAGGTATCTGACATATCTGAATAAATATCTGACTATGTAAAACACATACCGTCAGCAACGTTATGTGTTTTACACTGTCAGTCCTTTAAATAATGAATTTTCTATTTTGTTTAACTTAACATATTTGTTATTTCGTATAATATAAATCTATCATATTAATGTTAAAGGTTCCGCAATTCTTCTCTACATTAACTTTAACCACACCAAATCTCACACCCACGTACAATATTAGTAAAAAAACCGGCCAAGTGCGAGTCGGATTTACGCACTATGGATTCCGTACCAGTATCTATAAAAAATGGCGAAAAAAAATCACTTTTGGTTTTCAAATTATTGAAATTTAAATTATTTATTTTCAAAGTTAATATATGACTAAATATTTTATAAATATTTTTTGCGTCTATTTGTTGACGTTATTAATATCGAGCAAAAATAATCACGCTTGTTATATAGGGACTCCACTAAAATATCTATTTATTCTGTTTTAGTATTTGTAACAGAAAACAGAATAAAAAAAAACAGATTTTTTAGAATTTGCAACAGAAATACGAAAATTTAAATGTGTCTAGCTACCACAGTTCATGAGATACACCCTGGTGACAGACTGCGGTGTCTTAGTAATAGGGTCCCGTTTTTACCTTTGGCTACAGAAGTCTAAAAAGGCTTGAAATTTTTTGCTTTACATAATATATTTATTTGTTTTTTGTTACCCTCATACCCTTGCGTGGCGATTGTTTACTGAAATATCAATTAATATAAATAATATAGTTGTTACGGCTTTTCTCCATATCAAGCTATACGTTAATAATTAAAAAATAATAACTGTGAATCCTTACTATAACTGTTCAATAAAGATTGTAATTCAAAACGACCTATTTCTATTCTTGCTCGTTACGTATAATGTGTGATTGTGAAACATATAAAAAACAAGTCATTTTGTATTAGATTCTTTATTGAAAAAGTTATGGCTTGCTATTGACCATTGGGTTGAAAAGATGAGGAGCTTAAGGCTATAATGTTCATTGATTTTTTAATTTTATATTCGTAATACAATAATGTGATGTTTCAGATCAGGGCAAGATCCCAATGGCTATGATAACCACAATGAAAAAGTTGAAGTCTGGTTATATTAATGGTACTAGAGTTACACTTGGAAATCTTGGTGAATTTCTGAGCACATCTGCAATCACCAATTTGAGCTTTCTAGGCAGTCAAGAGGATGGATATCCGGATAGTAAGTAATGACGTACATCTTCTATTTCTTACTGTAGTACAGTGCCCAAAGTGTGCGCCGCAGCGCCCGGAGTGAGGGGAAAGAGGGGCGTCTTGAGTGACTTTGATTTGACCGAGAAGTTATTCTACTTATTGAATTTTTCTGAATTTATTTTACTTTCAGTTTCAATTCTATATTATCATGAATATAATGAAAAACAAGTTTCATATTTATTTTGTTTTAATTTTTGTGCCTATTTGTTAAAACGGCATTATAGATACCGGTAGGGCGCCGTGTCTAAATACTAAACTCGTAAGTGCGCCGGCGGCTGTAAAGGATTGGGAACCCCTGCTGTAGTAGAAGGAGTAAGTGGACATACGCCACATCAGATTCGCTACTTTGTTTTAATAATAACACATGTTGAGTAATTTTACACGTATAGTATTTCTTAAAAAATGCAACTATGATTTTTGTCTTTAATGAATGAAATTATTAAGATAATAACCACAGTGGAGTCAAGGAATCAAGTTTTCAATACTAAAATATAATAAAGAGGATAAAAATGTAAGTTTAACTTTAAATTGATGAATTTATATTGGCCTGTTTGAAGTTGCAAATATGCATGCAGTGCACATGACAGTAAGTTGGCCATTGCGGTCCTTGGCTATCTGTAATCAACCGCAGATAATATCACAGTTCTACCTAAGGTTGGCCTCAGACGCGTCGCGACTTTTGAAGATCAAGTTGGAACGCCTTAGATAAGTACGTCTTCCTTACTGCACCTTTCAGATCAAAATACAGCAGCGTTACTGTGTTAAGCATTGGTGTTATTAGGCAGAAAGGTCTGGTGGTGCCTCCGGAGTCAAAATACAAAAGGTTCCTTCAAAAAGGGTGCTAAAAATTGACATACATGGGTGCTTTGCATGAATAACCGCATAATTCGAAATTCATTAATTTGAAGTTAAAGATAGTTTTATCCTTATTACATAGTTTTAGAATTAAAACACTTGGTGCTCTAAGTAAACTGAAACCTTTTAATTTTTACTATTTTACGAATACGAACGAATAATAATATTATTTTACGAAATTTTGAAGGTAGGTAGAACTCTTTGTGGTTCGACTTTAGAAGCACCAACGCCACACCTATTTCTGTCTAATAACAACAGTGTTATGCGCTGCTGTGTTCTGGTCTGAAGGGTGTGGTAAGGCAGACATACTTTTCAGAGGCATTCCATCTCAGTCCTCAGGGGTAGCAACGCATCTGAGGCTAACCTTAGCCGAGACTTTGATCTTACCTAGGGTTGATGACAGATGTCCATGGGCAGCATTAGCCACTTACCATCAGGTGGGCTGCATGCTCCTTTGCTACTTACGTACTATAAAAAAAAGAATAGGAATATTCGTTACGTCACTAACACATACATTAAACTCGTTCCCCAGAGCTGAACCCGCAAGTGCAGAGCTACCTGGAGGAGCACCTGCTGAAGTCGTTCAGCAACAAGCTGAGCGTGCTGTCGCGGCCGGCGGGCGCCCGCAACGCGCGCGCGCTGCGCCGCCGCATGTCCGTGCGCGGCGCTATCAAGAAGACACGCTCTATTAACGTTGATTGTATGTATATGTTTAATTGATTTTTTTAAATATTTATTATAGTTGACAATGTTTACGTGTTTTTTATTTAAGGGAGAAGTAATTTGTAACTTTTGCTATTATTGACAATGTTTAGGGTTTTTTTATAATGAGGGGAAAAATGTTTTTTCGAGACAACTTCGCTAAATAATACGTATTAATTAATAGTTATTTTTTTATCTTAACATAATATTTAGTATCATTATCAGTAATTAGATTAGTTTGAGGTAAGTTGTGGAAATGCTATATATTGATAAATGGTTAGTTTTTCTTCACTTCTCCTACTTTGCTTATTTAACTGTTAATTTTAAAAATGAATTTGTGTAGCCATGAAAATTGATCAAACTTAAATGCGTATATTTATTTCGTAGTAGAGCCCATTTTTTCATCCAGTCTTCTACCTTTATTTTTTATGTTAATGACAATTCACGCCCATATTTCTCATCCATTATATTGACACAATTACACACGTCTGTTCCAAGCGATGTGCAATTTGGTGCTAATAATATTTTGATCAATATTTATTCATAATGTAATCTCAGATTCTGTTACAATGAAGCGAGTATTGCAATATTGTATCGGGATATTTATTGACCTGTTAACCCTTACTTTATCGGCACCACTTCACAAAGTGTTTGGTTGACGGAGACACAATAAAAGAATATAGCTATACAGCTCTCCTTTGACCTGTATAACTTGTTCTTGGATCCAAGAAAAGGTTTAAGGAAAATCCTCCACGTTATATCTTGATTGAAACATGGTTTTAAAAAATAAAAATCTTGTTTTTTTTAATTTTTACTAGTGAACACAACAAGTATGTATTTTTTTGTAATTTTTTTAACATTATCAATCAAATATCATATCTACATGATAAATTATATTTACACAGCTGAAACACTCGGTATGGAAGGAGAGCACGGCCCTCCGCTAGAGCGGAAGCCATCCTGGCTGGAAGTCGATCCTATGTACGGAAGAGCGCCGTCGCCGGACACAGGAAGATCTAGGACTATTACAAAGTAATTATTCCAATTATAAAAACCCAGCTACTATGGCAAATTCCCGCAAGTTGTCAAGGTCAGAAGACGAATTCGATTCCCGGTCCGGACAGAGAACTGAATGTAAAAATTTCAGCTTCTGTTTTGGATTTAGTATTTGTCTTTACACTAAATCCAAAACAGAAGTCCTCTCCACTTTTGCAGCGCAGTAATCCAAGTTTGAAACTGTGGACAACGAAAATGATTCTTTTTTATTCTTTAGGTTCATTGCAGGCTTTAACGCTTTCACACTCATAGCCATACTAGGATTTTCCTGTGTTGTGGGTGCTACGGACACACAAACACGAATACACAAATACCCAGACCTGGAACAGAAATCTAAATTCATCATTTATATATCTATCTGATCTGGAATTAAACCTGGAATCCTCTGTGTGTCAGACCTGTATGGTGACCGCTTTGCCACGAGGGTCACTTTTATGCTAATCAAATTATTTATTTTATTTGATAGAGGCACATCAACAACGGGACTGGTGGTATCGCCTGTAACAGAGATGCCCACTATTGAAATAAGCAAAGAGGAGTCGCCATCACCGCCTAAAGAAGAAGGTTCGTAAATCTTATACTGTATTTATCCAACAGAACATAAAAGGGTATATTTACATCTACAAGCAAAGTATCAGGTAAATATTGAAGCACACACAATCATTCCTAATAATCCTGTACAGTGTTTTAACGAACTTATATCTATCGTTAGACGGCTGTGCAGGCAGAAAATAAAATTTTGCCTGCTTTGGCCCATTTCTGGCAAGTATAATGTCTGTAGATATGAAGTTTAATATCACAACGTCTGTAGATATAAACAAAAGCGTTCCCAATTAAGGTAATTTTGTCGTAATCACCACGCCTTGCTATTCATGTCAGTGAATGAATAATTTCGGAGGAAAACGTTGCTAGTCGTCTAGGTTTAATTGTTACTACAGATACCTCTATGACTATGAAGAGTAGTGGTGGTACTCTAACCTAGCATGGCGTTTGTTTATACATTTAGGTCCTTATTGGTATATGAAGTCTACTGGCCACTTTGCCAGCGTATTGAATTGTGGCGGCTTCCCGCTACTAATCAAGTGATGGTGCTATTGCAGACTAAAACACGTTATCATAGTTTTCTCAACATCTGCTATATATAAGTTCCAAAATGAGACTGTCGGAACACGGTCGCTTCCTAGACATAATTGCCTAGCCTGATGAAAGATCTATAGTCAGATCTCCCAACAAATTAGGTAAGCACTGAGGTCAAAGAATATTGGCCTAAATACTTCTCACTCTAACACTAGTCCCACCCATAATTAAAGGGCAATAAAGTACTAATGATTAAAAAAAAAACTATTTCTTTTAATTCCAGGTGTGGTAAACAAGAACGTGGCATCTATCGGGCGTAACAGAACGATATCCGAGTCCCAAAACCTGGTTTACGCTGAACAGGAGACCGACGAACTGATCACGATGCTGAGAGAGACAGAGAGTCTGGACGAACAAGGAGATATACTACAGTACTTGGTGGATACGCAAGGGCTGGAATTTAATACTGGTAAGTGTTCGTTCTTTTATTTAGTTGAAGCAATAAACCTGATATAGCTATTTAGTTGGACAAAAATAATATTTAAAGCCATGTATAGAGGCACATTATAATTATGTCATGATATGTGTCAAGCGGGTTTGTAATTCCCGGGGTGGATATTGAATTGGCTTGACTTTATTGGAATGATATAGGTTGAAAAAAAAAGAACCGCCCTCAATTTTGCCGATTTGGGCTATTCCCCTTAGATTGCTTTACCAGCCATATATGTGTTACGAATTCTGAGACCTAAGGTACCTAATAGGACATATTACGATTAGTATATCGTTTCTTACCACGTTCTTAAAACCAGAACATAACAGCTTCATACAACTATTAAAAGCTAGGTGGTGGTGTCGTAGTAGTATTAAAAATATAACTCAATTACAGTAACAAAATCTCTCCCGGCAGAGTTTTTTTCTTTATTACCAGTTATTCTCAGCTATATAAAATGTATTTTCAGGCATGCTAGAAAACGGCAAAGCGGTGACAGTGAAGGAACTGCTCAAAGCGTTGTACGAGAAAGCGTGCTCGCAGAAGCTATGGGGTTTGGTTCGTCACACCGCGGGCATGCTCGGCAAGCGAGTAGAGGATCTCGCTAAGGCGGTCACTGATTTGCTGGTGCGGCAGAAACAGATCACCGTGGGCATGCCGCCCACCAACGAACACACCATCACTGCACCCTTACCGGAGAATGAGCTGCGACAGCTCATACATACAGTGAGCTCGTGCTTATTGATACCTATATCGATCTCTAGAAATTAACTTCTTAAAAATCAGCTTAGAAATCAGTTAAAAACATAATTAAACGTGATAAACTAGTATGCAATATGACCTTAGTAGGAGGTCTACCTAAAGCCGAAA
>MOOZ01000678.1:616435-663097 GCA_002930495.1 Cecropterus lyciades | reverse complement strand
CGGATAAGTATGTCTCCCTTACCACACCCTTCAGACCAGAACACAACAGCGCATAACACTGCTGTTATTAGGCAGAAATAAGTGTGGCGGTGGTACTTCAGGAGTCGAACCACAAAGAGTTCTACCACCATCAACGACTTACATAGGACACACCTAGGACATATAAATGACAAGCGAGATGAAAAAGACAAATATTTTATTTTAAAACGGATTTAAATTAATGAGGGTCTCAGATGTTAGTGCTTACTTTTTATCCTAAATTCATGTATTGTCCGTTCACAATTTTATGCAAAATGAACCTGGAAATATTTATATTTGTACCGTTATAAAGTCATAATAGGGCGGGCAATGCCTCGTGACATATTCTACCAGTCAACCCTGGGGCTTTATTAAAATGATTTAGGTACTTAACGCGCTCGTTCGTGTTATTGCATGACCAATGATCCAACTACTTTATTTTTATGTTCATATGTTTTTATTGAAATGTATATATTTTTTTATTGCAAGATTATCTGTTGAAATATCGCCACATGTTATTTTTAATTTAATATAATCATAAAAAGATACCGCTAAAAATAAATTTTAACTGAAATACAAATTAATATGAATGTCATGCATGCGGATTATTCTAAGTCTGTTAAGGCTAATTCTAAGCCTAAGTCCATTATTCTTTCTATAATTTGAGTTTCAATTTTCAAATTGTTAAAATTACGTGTTTATGAGCTAGGTGAGCTTTTTTTGGCTTTGCGTGTTAGCAAGTTGACGCGTTCCGATGTCGAAATCTTGTGAGTATAAAATAAATGGGGTGGCTCTAATATTTGCGGCAGGTGTTAATTTAAACAATTTCTGTCAAATACAAAAAAAAATGTAGTAATCGTTATGGGGTCATACATAATTTACGTCACATGATAAGGGGGAGGGAGAGGGTCAATTAAGTGTGGTATGGTGTGCCAAGGGGATGGGGAGGGGTCTTAAATTTCGTGACGGCACATTTCAAATATTTGTATTTTTATTTATATTAAAATATCATTAATAATTTGAGAACTGCTTTTTTAATTTAATGATTTCCTCATACCAATATTGCAAAATGTGACATCACACTAGGGAGGGTGTGTTTCGCAAATGTGACCAGCTGAGACAAACAAAACACGCTTTCTACACTCATAGCCCCACACTAGGATTTTCTCCTGTGTCGTGGATGCCACGGACACACAAAGACGAATACACAAACACCCAGACCCAGAACGGAAATCTAAACTCATCATTCAGATTTCTGTCTGGTTGGGGATCGAACCCGGGACCCACTTGAGTATGGTAACCCGGTATGGTGACCGCTCCGCCACGCGAATCCTCACACGGTGTGACAAGTACGGGGGAAGGGGTTAAAAAGTCGGGAAATGTCTGTGACGTAATTTATGGAGGGCCCCTACTGAAGTCGTGCGTGTGTCGCAGCGCCGCTGGTGGAGCCGGACCGGCAGGGCCAGTGGCTGCGGCGGCGGCGGCTGGACGGCGCGCTCAACCGCGTGCCGCGCGACTTCTACCCGCGCGTCTGGGGCGTGCTCGAGAAGGTACGCGCATATCACGTACAAATTAATGTACGTACACGTACATTTTTTTGTTGAAACATCTATAAATAACGAATTCTACACTCATCGCCCTTACACTAGGATTTTCTAAATTCAGCGTTCAGATGTCTGTCTGGCCGGGAATCGAACCCAGAACCCACTGCGTGTCAGACCGGTATGGTAACCGTTCCGCCACGCGGGTCGTCAGATATCGTCTATAGGCGCACGTAAACCTGATTATTCGCGTGGCGATCGCCACGCTGTATTAATTTTGGCGCCGTCTGTTATACGTTTCGGAACTATTAATTATCGAACAAAGCTAAGCTGGCTGCGGTGTTAGTTCGGCTTAGTGCCGGGTGCTGTTTGTAAATGGCGTTATTTTCATTATGCTATATATTTAGCCCCTGTTGGAATCTTGTCTTTTATGCATATTACTTGTACGGACACGATGTTTTACATTTGACAAACGTCCCGTGTCGGCAAATTTTCCTATAATATAGAAGTTGCAAACGAGCATACGTTCCGCTGGTGGTAAGTGGCCACTGCCGCCCATGGACATCCGTAATCAACGCCAGATAAGATTTGATCTGATTAACTGAGATTTACCCACAAAAATAAATGTTCGTATGCTGAGAAACTTGCTTTATTCCAGTGTCAAGGACTCGTAATACAAGGCAAAGTATTACAGCCCAATTTGACCCAAGAGATGACCTCAGGGGAGCTTAAGTTCGCGTTAGCTGTAGAAACGGTCCTGAATTCGATTCCGCAGCCGGAATACAGGCAGCTAGTTGTCGAAGCCCTGATGGTGTTGACTCTTGTCGTGGAGTATAAGGCCGTCAGCCATCTAGGCGGCATGATTACTGTGGAACACTTGGTGCATAAGGCTAACCACATATTTTTGGAAGATCAGGTAAGAATTTTCATTATATGTCTATTATTTTGATATGACTAAAGGATGTTAATGTATTACGAAAAATATTTTAACAAAATAAAGTTGGGAAAAATTGGTTTCTGCTGAAAAAAAATATCGGAGGCAGTCATGAAGACTGCTGACAGAATTGAAAGATAAAAAAAAATGTAAGGTAAACTACCACCACTATAACCACCACTTACCACCAACCCCTCGACCTACCATCACACCCACCACCACGCCCGAACTCCGCACCATGACCTCCCCAAGTACCACCAACAACAAAACCACCAAACCCACTTCTACAACCACCGTGTGTTTGGTAGCTAGTGCCACTAACAACACTACCACTACAATTACCGCAAACACCACCACCTCCACCATCAGCACCGACTCCAGCACCACCACCATCACCAGCACAACAGCTTCCAACACCATCACGACATCGAACATAGTTTTGTCTTGATTGAGTAATAAACATCCATCCATGTTATACATCATTAAGATTAGTAAGCATAATAAACATTAGTATGTTGTTGATTTGAACGTCGCGAATCCATTGACGCCCGTGGCGACAATTAACACTTACTATCAGGTGAGCTGCGTGCTTGTTTGCTACTTCAATCATTTAAAAATCTCTTGTGCGAGTCGGACTCGACCACGATGATCACCAGTATGGAGTCTCCCTTAAATTATTTTTTTTATTATTTTTTTAGTATGTTCAATAGCAGCAAGAGAAATACATAATCTTGAAATTTTTCGAATAGTTCGAATTATTCGAAAGGTCCCGAAAATTCGAAACGAGTACGAATTACGAATTAATAAATCGAATCGAAGTACGAATAATTCGAAAAAATTCGAATATTTTTTTTTTTTTTAGAATAAGTCGCGAATTATTTTATTATCAGTAAAATTTTGAGTGTTTTATCTCTGAAAATGAATCAGTAGAATTTCACTGATTCAATCAGTGAATACACTCACGCGGATGCCCGTAGCTATTCTATTCACTGATGTAACCAGTGAACTAGAATTCCACTGACCGTTGACCAGTGATCTTTAAATTGGAAATAATAGAAAGTCCAGTGATATTTAAATAATCCACGAATTATTAGAAAAGTTGAACTATTCGAAATTCTTCGAATAGTTCAACATTTTTCGAATTATTCGTCGAATTTCGAATATTCGGATCGAATTCAAACGATATTCGCACACAGCCCTAGTTTGGGTGTTCGATCATTTACCGTCGAAATGTGTACAGATGCGTTGCAACGGCGACGCGACGCTGTGCTGCGGTAAGGCGGGCGGCGGCGGCGGCGACGCGCTGCTGTGCGGCGGCGCGGCGGGCGTGTGCCAGCACCTGTACGACAGCGCGCCCTCCGGCAGCTACGGCACCATGACGTACCTGGCGCGCGCCGTCGCCGCGCTGCTCGCCGACCGCGCGCCCACCGACACGCCCGTCGAGTGCACCATCACGTAGGCCGGGGGTCTAAGGTGTGCGCCGTACACCGGTACGGCGCACACTGCCCCGTCTAGATACCGATCTAGACGGGGCAGTGGCCCGGGGCCCCGAGCTCAGGGGGCCCCTCGGATACTTACAAACTAAAAATTAAACTATTAAAAACTTTTCCACATTCGAAATATAAATAAAATGTTATATAAAAGTTTATTTATCCGCTACGCCACTGGCCGTGAGTCACATTGATTTGACTGAAAAGTTAATCTACTTATTGTTATAAAAACCATGTTTTATATTGAGGTTGTTATAATTTTTGAGCTATCTATTTAACTGCTATAATTGTATTATAGGAACCTATTTCTTTCAACTGAATTTATATCAAGTAGGGCGCCGTGAAAAAACACTAAATTGTAAGTGCGCCGACGGCTGTAAAATATTGAGAACTCCAGACGTAGAACAAACTAGTGTAGTTCGATCGGGGAGACTTTTTCTAGCGTGTTGCAATAAGGCTCCACTTATATATACATATATGGCGGACCACGTAGTAGAACCAACGTAGTTCGATCCCGGTCGAACTATTACCGCCACCAGTACCGTTAGCAGTAGAACTCACTTATATGGCGACACTCTCAATCCTCAGAAATAGCAATGCATCTGTGACTTCAGAGAGAACCCCTCTTCTATATGAAGTTACTTACAGATGTCCATTGATTGCAGCAACAAGTTACCATCAGGCGGACTCGGACCATCCTCGTTTATTACTTCGATCTGATGAAAAAAGACACTGTAGCTATGTGCTGCGTAAATAGATGAGTGCGAATTAGTCCAATGCACCATCCCATAGACCTTATCAACGTTTAACGGGCTTCTCTTTATACATGATCTAGATTAGGTATGTAATAAACCATACAATGGATAATTTATCCCAAATTAGTTAAATTGTTTGATTTCTAGTTTAGTGATGCCAACTTACAAAATAATCTATTATAGCGATATTCTAACATAATATGCGTTTATCTAGTAGAATCTACTTTGTAATTTATATAACTTTATTTGCGAAAATAATTGGTTCTTATACATTCACTTCAAGGAATAGACACCCCATAATTCTGTTTCAAAGTGATTGCCCATGCAATCTATATGTCATTTATTTGAATCTTAAAATATCACTATTCTTAGATAATAACAATAAAACATGTTTGATATTTTTTGTTATTAAGGGAATTATTAGATGTGTGTACATCAAATAGAAAGGCTTTATTTTTGACGAAGTATTTTAGAATTATTTGCTTTCGTATAAAAATATCATATTAAAAACGAATGTAAAAGAATATAAGTGGTATGTTTTTTATTTAGAGATGCGTCGAGTGTTCGTTTACTTATCGGTACTCTTTATACTCAGTGTTTTTTCAATATTAGATAACTGCTGAGTTCAGTTTAACTAGACCGTTACTGTGTATTTGATTAAAATAAAGTGTTATCAACGGATTAAAGGCGTGGAAAATAACATATGTATAATAATATAATTTCTTCATTGAAAAATGTAGCAATTGTAAGAAAAGATATTAGTAAGAGAAGCTATTAGTAGAAGTTATATTTACAATTAACAAATTTTAAAATGATAATATTTTTTAATTTATGTCATGCTGTCAAAATACGTGACTGTCTGCTATCTGGTAATAATAGTCATTTTCTTAATAGATATTTTACCTGGTACAGAAAATTAATGCCCGCTAACGGAATCTCGACATGTGCATGGCGAAGGCACAATTGCAAACGTATTTTAGCGTCATGATTGGAACGAGTTATTCGACCTAATATTCAGTTTGATAAAATTAAAACCGAATAATACTATTTACTTACTCAGTAAATATAGTACTCAGCTCATCTCTATTTTTAACTCATGTGACATTTTATTATGTATCATATGAACAACAAAACATTTATAGATAATTATGTACATATAGTTTTTTTTTTTGTACATAAAAAATCTTCTTCATAAAAGAACTAATTTTGGATTGCTTCCAAACTAGAAGACAAACAGTATATTTTTGGAACACTATAAATAATGTAATTAAACGATAAACAATAAATAAATTTGGCCTGATGACGATTTGCAGCTACTTTTAGCTGTCAGCTTTTCATGCCAATTTAAAATATAAGTTATGAGAACAAGTTCCTTTTATCTACTAGACAGATTTTATATTGTATGTATTGAAAGATTCTACATTATTTTACTATGGATTGTTATTAAGATTCATTTTATATAACCAATCATTATGTATTAATTATTGGGATGATGTAGTTTTTAAAGTTATAATAAACGATTGTGATTTCTGGATCAGCATTTTTATTTCACTGATTGTGACATCATGATTTTGAATTATTATTATAATAATAAATGGTTCCTAAATAGTTGTTATTAAAACTACATGTTGGCTAGAACACCCTATTTATTAAAATTTTACAGATTTTCTATAACAACATTTTGATTAATTATATAACTACACAGTTTTCTATGCTTCATCTTTTTTCCCAAATGGATTCATTTTAGACAACCAAGATGTAGTAGATCTGTAAAAAAAATCAAGTGTAGATTATATTTAATTAACTGAACATAAACTATAAAATATATTATATAATGAGTAAGATGATGCTTATTAGGACGATTACTTCATAAACGTAATTAATTGGATCATACAGATAATATGGATAATGTAAACTTTATAATTCTGTTATGATAGAAAATAGACATAATAGAAGAATCTGCAACCTAGAGGTTCTAACATAATAGCTATAGGTATCTTTTTTAATACCCACTGGTGTTGATAAGTGTATCCATAGCTAACAGAGGTTCTATATAGTCAGTTACAGTTTTTTACCACTCTTGAGGAGAAAGACGTTCACCTCGTATTTAAGACACTATCCACACCCTTGCAACCAAATACATGAACTGCTGAACATTACAAATGGTGGTACCTTCCAGGTCACACCATACTGGTTTCACGAAATCATAAATCATGAATTAAATCTCATAGTGTAATTTAGATTAAGGTCTTATAAAACCCCATAAATTACAATATGCATATTCAAAGCACTTAAATCAATCCAAATGCTAATTAGAGGCTATCAAAGTAGGGAGTGTTTGATATTTGTACATACGCAATTTCACCAGAAGAATCCTTAGCTCCATCAATTCCAGCGTCTTTCAATTTCTCTATAAGGTTCTTTCTATATAGTTTTTTAAGAGGAACTGGTTTGTTGGCGGCTTCCTTAATCTTTGCTGCTTTGCTCAAAGCTTCATACCAGGTTAGTCCATACCATTCTATTTCCTCTGGTGTATACTGTGAAATAAAAAAAAGTTTATTATTTTCAAAGGTGCAATATATAAAGAAATGTATATGTTTGTTCATTTTCAACAAACAAACCTACAAATAGAACTTTCTTGCTGTTGCAAGCTACTATCGATTTTTGTGAAATTATGGTAAAGAATGAAAACGTATCAAAAAGAGGAAGTAAGTAGTAAAACAGTAAAATCACATATCCAATTAATAAAATTGATTCCTAGTGCAAATATAAAATGAAATTGAAATTATTATTAGTGGGAGATACAAAAATATTTAACAAAATCACATGGAATTTAGCAGGCACAATGATGACACAGAACTCACATTCATGTTTGTGTGGTATATAAAGTATATGGCCACCCAAACATAACACGATAACCATTCCCTAGAGCCATTTTAGTATTTATATATAATTTTGAATTATTGCCCAATAGCTCAATTTAATGTTAATAATTTTCAAATTTTGTCATATATAGTGAATTATCCTGAGACAATGAACTTACAAGAATTTTACATTATACTGAAATTGAAACTATACTGAAAGAATTACCATTTATACAGAAGTTGTCACCAATTAATAAAATGGCAATGTCTCACATTTGATTCATTGTTCATAAATATTTAATTTAGTTTGAAAATAGGCTATTTTTACCATAATGTTGTTTGTTGATAATGCTAATTGTTTATTTTTAAACTTTATTAACTACTATAAAATAGTATTTATGTACACTAGTACTTACTGAGGATAAATATGTTTTATACTCTTCATAAACTTCCCTTTGTTTTTTGGGATCATAGGCATGTCTTGGGCACCCATTCATTAGTTCAATTAGTATTTGTTTTTTCAACTTAAGCGCTAACATAGAGACTAGATCGCAGGCAGGAGTTTTCAGCAAGTAGTGGTCAAATCCATAGTGGTCATTGATTAATTTGATAGTTCTTTCTGTAACCGTGACTGATAGATGAGTGTTTAACACTTCAGACTTAACAACAGTCCTTTTGAGAATTGGTACCCAGTAATGAGGCACTCGACGACGGAGTGGGTCACGTTTTTGGAAACCTAAAAGAAAATTTATATATTAATTATTTAATGTGTGTAACGAACACTGCTTGACAAGAACACTTGTGAAGTTAATCTTACCTTTAACTACGGCTTCTCCACCCCATATACCTTCGTGGATCTCAGCAGGCATCTTAAGAGGAATTGGTATGTTTTGCACGGGTAAAGTCTCGCCTGTCAACTCATCACGCCTCCACTTGCTGTCCTGAGGTATGTAGTGAACTGCGGCTGGCTTCAGCACTTTCCATTCACGCCAGAATTTTTTATAGGCAGGCGGAAGTTCAGCAGCTATTCCAAATTCGAATCTACTTCTCCTCTTATATGTCTTCGACAACTGGCGAGCTGTAGCCTTAAATGAAAAACCATTTTGGTAATCATCACTGCGTAAAGGTCACGAATGTTCAGCAGTGTCAACAATTGGATCGTGAAGTGATGCAATATAAAATATAATAATTACAAAGTTTGTTTGAAATATACCTGAATACGGGACGAAGCCATTTAATACACTTGCAATAAATAACATACAATCAAAATTTTTTGGTGAACTTGACTTCCAGTATCCAATATTTTCCTGAAAATCCTGAACAAACCTCAAAATATGAAACGTCAAATCTTGTCCAAATTTGCAATTACAGAAAATTATTAAATATTGCATAACAGATAATATCTACATAAATCTCCACTGACTATCTTCGATATTATAAATATGTATGATTACTAAAATTAATATTATTTATATATCACATTTATTGATATAATATATGCCTATGAACAAAATCATTTAAATATTTTGAATTATCGTAAAATATAATTTGGCATAAATATTACTATATCTGTTTCATTTGTATAGCCATAATTTATCTGTGCCTATTGAACTGACGTGACGTGGATGTAAAAAATGGTAGTCAGTGCAAGTATAAGTGCCAAGTAGTGGCAAAATATTTTGTTTTTGTGGTTCTTGTTGTTGTACTTCCTTCACCATTTTTATTCACGATTGTATCTAAAATTGCTGTGCCTTGTGTACTTTCATTGTATTAATGTGGCCGGAAGTCAATAAGCCATGTCCGAAAACAAAAACATCGATAGCCACCCTGAAAAGGATCAGGTGGATGTCGACATCATTGATATAGCAGAGTCGCCTGGCGAAGTGTCTAGTGGAAGTGTTAAAAACATTAAGGTAAAGATCCATATCCATCTTTTAATCTATATTAGTAACTGTAATAGTTTCACCATGTTGTATTTTGTATATTGTTTTGTTCTACACATAAATCAATAAATAGTACGTCCATCTTGCACGCAAAGCGACGTAACCTTTGCATTTGTCCTTAACATGTAGCTTACTCTCATCTCTCTCTCAGGCTTTAGCGGATACAAACAAAAAGCTTTTTATTCTTCTAACAACTGTCGAGAAATAATTCTAAAATGATAAATAGATTACGAATTATATGCACAACAATATGTTCCTAAAATAATAATATTGAATCATTATTATGTTTCCACATTGTTGTTGTAAGTATGCAATTTTGCATGGAGCTTGTATTGTTAATCACATTAAGTTTATGACTAGTGCCTCTATGTTAATGCAATATACCTTGAGTGTAGATGTAATATTATTAATCACATTATTATCTGAGGTTGTGTTGTGTCATTTTGTTTTCTGTTTTACTCAATCATATTCAAGTTCTTATGTCTTTGTTATGTGGTAGTAGGATATAACCAGGGAATGCAATTCAGCACTCAAAAGACGATCTTGCAAATCCACAAGGCTTAGACCATCAGTCCTATGAATCCACAAGATTTGCTGAATTGTACAAATTGTTAGCTCACAAAAATATTATGTAAGTTTAAGAAATGTAAAAATAGAATTTACTTATAAGAAACAGACAGTATAATTATTTTTTTATGTTAATAATGACAAAAATCGAAATTATGAATTTGTGCATATTTGTGAATTGAAAGTTGGAAATGTGAAAAAATATTAATGAGATTTGGAAACTTGCTTCTGATTTTTTTTCTGAATATACATAAGGTGTTAAAAGTTTCATCTTTTACATTTGATTATATTTTGCTGCACTTGTAGCTTGTAGCAGCTGAAAACGCACATTCAGAAATGCTCAAGATATGCTTGATGAGGAACTGACTCAACAAACTTTTGCTTTGTTCACTTGCATTTGCAAGCCCTTAGTAGAATGAGCGCTAATTTTGATGATAGAAGGACAACATGACTGACAACTGAGTATACCTAATAAATTACTACAGCGCTCACGTAACAATAGAAGCAAGTAGGTAATAATAGTTGGTACTATTATTTTGTTTGGGGATAAGTTTAGGCATATTATTTAAGACTAGGATGTTTCATTTCATTCCTGATTAGCCGTGTGAAAATAAATGTTAGCTAGCAACATTGCCAGATTTAGATTGGTGTTTTCTGCTATATCTTTTCTCTTGCACTTGTTCGACCCGCAGATCATGTCTGATGGATCAGATAGTGTATACTATATCAAGGTTATTAACTCTAGTGCGGTAATCAAATGAGCAAATTGGATGCCAATTTTAATAGGAATCCATTAGCTTTTATCAATAAGTAGCACATCATATGCCACCCCTAGTGCTTATATTGCCTCAAGGATTAGGCCTGTAACTTACTATAAAACCTATTTCAATTTAATTATTCTAGGCTGATTACCATTTATTTCCCACAGCATCATGCATCAACATCTGAGAGGCAAATTAAATTTGAAAGAGCTCAAAAATGCCTGGAGAATGCAGCCCTTGTATCCAAACGTATCAAGGAACATCGAAAAGCAGCTGCCGAGCTATTGGGCAAACCATTTGGTAATTTACAATTTCATAAAATTATCCATATGTACTATATTTCAATCATTTTATATATCACACTGTATAAATAAAAATGACTTAATGCAAAATATGCAGTTTGTTGAAAAACTAAATAGTGTTAGCATTTTGGAGAACTTTCTACAGGATGAGTATTTTCAAGATTTTTCTATTATTTTCTTGAAATCTTGAGATTCGCCCCTTTAGAGTATGAATCCGTTTAAGATTAATCTGTTTAATGACAGTATGGTTCCAACTAATTAATATCCTAAATGGTTCCCTGTAGCTGGTTATATTCAACCATGGTGTTTCAGCCATCTTGCCTGTCCCATTTCTCATGTTCAAAGGCTGAGAGATCCTCTCCTTATTTAACAAAGTAATTTTTCCTATAACTGGGATTGAGCCTTGTGATGTTAGTAAAAAAAAATCAAAGGGAAAGGTAGTTTAAAGGTGTTTTTATTTTTATAGTATGGAAGTAGCAAATGAGCATGCAGCCTACCTGATGGTAAGTGGCTTCTGCCGCCCATAGACATCTGTAATCACCCCTAGGTAAGATCAAAGTCTCAACTAAGGTTAGCCACAGACATGTTGCTACCCCTGAAGACAAAGATGGAATGCCTCGGAAAAGTATGTAACCTTAGCACACCCTTCAGACCAGAACATAGCAATGCATTACATTGCTGTCATAAGACAGAAATAGGTGTGGCGGTGTCGCTTATATAAATTAATGTAAAGCTTATAATTGTCTAATTTTTTACTAGCAGCCACAAAGACTAAATCTGAAGTCTTCATAGGCTTTAAATATATACATTAATGAATTTCTTTAATGTTAGTATAAACAATTTAATTTATATTTTAATATATTGTAACAGATTTCAATTTCAAACCAAATTTCAGATGACGATGTGGGTGATACATCTTCTGAAATGGGAACCAACTTGAGCGAAAGAACTGGTTATTCTGTGGCAACTGAGAGATCCACCATGTCTGTTCAAGATGCATTAAACAGTAAGACAATGGATATTATTACTTTTGATTACAGTCAAGTTGGCTAACTTAGAATTTCCTTGTAACTATGAATAAAACTGGTTTCATACTTAATTTTTTCTCAGAATTAGAGTTCAATGACCCAAGATATTAAAGTTATCAAAATTCAAGGGTTTTTGTATTCCAAAATAGTTCCCTTTAAAGTTACCCAAAACTTAAGGTAGCTTTGAATGCTCTCTAAAGCCGAATTTTCTTTAAAGCCGAATATAATTAAAAATTCAAAATTTCGGTATGAAAGGTCACTTTTTATTAAACAAAACATATATAAACAAACATATACAAAACAAAGATAAAGTTATTCCATTCTTCTATATTTAAAAAAAAATCTGAGAAAATCATTCCAAGTTACTCAACTTGACAGTATTAATAGTAAAATTCTTATATTTGACATTTGTAATTTTTTGCTGTTTCAGTCCCTGGCATCAGTGAAAGTTTAGCAAACACCTTAAAACAAAAAGAACTGTTAATGGAGAGGATAAAACAATATAAGGAAATCAGCAAAAGACCAGCAAAGAAAACTACAGTTGTGACTAAAAAGGAGTCAACCAACACATCTGTTACTGCTGAAGTTAAAAGACAGGTAAAGATTCATTGTAAAATATTTTATCTCATGTTATCATCATCTAGTTGTAACCAGAAGTATTTAAAATTCCGATTTATAATTGTCAATTTTTAACTGGAATATCAGTCAAAGAATTAAACTATATTTCTTCCATTAGACTTTAGATAATACAGATGTTGCAAAATTAACAAGTACAATCAAAGAAAAGGAAAATGCACTAAGCGTAATGCAGGTGAAGATGAGAGCAATGGAGACAACAATATTGGACTTACAGGAAAAGATAAATGAGAAAGACCAGATTATAGAAGCCAAAAATAAGGCAACTACACTTATATCTGACAATTTGAGTAAAAAGGGTAAGTATCATTGACATTGCGAACTTGTACAGAAATACTGTGCGAGATGTAAAATAATAACTAATATGAACTTTTATATTTCAGAAAAAGACTCTATGCTTTTACTTGAAGATACAAGACAGCAAATGATAAAAATGCAAAAGAATTTTGCAGCAATGGAGTCTGAATGGAAAGATGAAAGAGCTAGATTGATACAGGAAATAGATGATAAAAATGATAAAATAAACAGCTTACAGGAAGCAAATACAATTTTGGAAAATTCGCGATTTGAAATCAGTTTAGCTCATTCTAAGCTAGCTGAAGAATTGGAATTAAAAAATAGAGAAATTTTTGAATTACAGGAAAAGCTAGAAGAATTATCCAAGACGCAGATTCAAGTATTAGAAGAACAGCATGAGGATAGAGAACATGTGGAGGAAGAAAAGGGAACTATTGAAATAGCAGAAATGGCAGCATTGACTAAAAAAATAGAAATATTTGAACAATTGAACTTCCAACTCAGGCAAACTAATAAGGATTTAGAAAATCAACTTGCCCTTATTAATTCAGACAATAAAGCGACTGTTAGCAGCTCATCAAGTAAAAAAGGTAGTCCAGTTACTAATCGCAAAGGCAGTAGGAATACTAAATCTAAATCTCCTTGGAGTAACTTATCCTCAGAAAATGTAGAACAAGAAAAGAAGACACCTAAATATGACAATGCTAAACTGGAAACAATGCTACAATCACTTAACAAGGACATCTTAGAAAAAGAATACTTGATATCTCAAAAAGATTTGGTAATATCACAACTTGAATCTGATAATACAGAAAAAGAGGCTACAATTGTTGAATTACGTTCAAGCATTGAATCACTGAAAAAATCGCCAATAGAAATGGTGGATGCTAGTACAGATGTTATAGATTTAATAGATGTTGGAGCAACAACCAAGCAAGTATTAAAAACCGACTTTTCTTCTGAAACCATGTCTACACCATTAAATGTGAACGACCTTGAAGAACAGTTAAGAATAGCGCAAGAACAAATAGTAACACTGAATCTAGAAATTGAAGCAGCTAATAAAAATATGATTAAAGTGAAATCTCATTCAAAGCTTAAATTAAAACAAATGCAAAAGACTATTGATAATTTTAGTAAAGTTTCTGATTCTAATGCCGAAATTGTTAAGCTTAATGAAGAATTGCATCAACTATCTCAGAAGGTTGCCGAATTAGAAGAGGAAAAGGGTAATTTGCAGTTACATCTAGTTGATTATGATAGCGGAAGACGTAAGTATATATTTTTGATGTAGATATACCCTTTTTACCATATACCACTGTACTTTATATACCACTATACTATACGTTGTACCATATACCCTTTTTAGTCATGAGTTGTCATTGTCTATTGTAGTACCTAATAGATTTACTGTATTTGCACAACAAAAATAGTTCGGGCATTAGATCGGAACTCACGACTTCGTGCGCGTACGATCGCAAACCAAACAAATTCTTATGTAAAATGATTAGTGTTATCCTTTATAAAATAATCCTTAAATATCCTAAAATAATCCTTAAAATTTATAGTTATTAACAAAAAAAAACATTGAAATATTGAAATATGATGTATTTTATATCTTTCCAGTAACTGAATCAGACGTTTATAAAAAACTAGTGGAAATTGAAAACTTAGCAGAAGCAAGATTGAAATCAATAAGCGTATTGGAAACTCAGAAATTTGACTTAGTTCAAGGTATGTTTGTATTCAGCTAATTCTATAATTATTTGTTTGGATATATTAATGCAGCATGTAATATTTTTATTTTTTAGAACTGCATGACTTGCAACAGAAGAATATTGAACTGGAAGATAAATTTGCTGATTTGTCTCAGCTTAAAAACGAACAGGTTTGCTCGGAAATAAAGTCTGTACAACTTGAGGAACAGATAGATGAACTTACTGCAAGTAAAAAAGAATTGGAACTTGTCATAGATAATTTAAAACTTGATAAGGAACAAGCAATTGGAACCATTCAATTTTTACAAGGAGAAAAAGAAGAATTGTTACAAAAATTGGAGAATTATATACAGGAAAATATGGAATTAACTGATAAACTTGAAAAATTAAGTGCTGAGAAAGTAAGTTCGGCTGAATCAATAGAGATTGTAGAATCATTGACAACTCAGGAGAAATTAGAATTGGAAGAGTATAATAAAGGCATTGACAATGCTAAAATTAGCGGTGATGATTTGCAAGACTATAAGTCAGACTTGCGCCCATGTGATGAAAACATACAAAGTTTAGTTAAGCAGAGCGCAGAGTTAAATGAAAAAGTTGAACTATTTACTAACGAACGTCAAGAAGTAATGGATAGAATGAATTCTATATCATTAGAAAATGAGTCCTTGCACGAAAAAATATTGGACTTAAACAGACAATGTGAATCACTACGAAGTAATATCAATTTATTAACCGAGGAGAAATTCAACCTTCAATATTTAAATCAAGAGTTAAGTCACCAAATAGAAGATTTAAAGCATGAGAGATTAGAAATCATGAAGGAAGCTGTAGAAGTTGTAAAGCCTTTAAGTTTGGAGGAAAATGTAGAACTGGGAGAAAGCCACGACGACAAGTCAGCTGGTGACAAGAATAACAGATCTAAATCTGTTAAAACTCTTACAAAAGAAATTCTAAAGTTAAAGAATACAATTAAAGAAAGGGAAGAAGAAATTGCCGACTGCCAAATGAAAATACTTTCTTTAGAAGAACACCAAGAAAAGCAAAAGGAACTGTTACAGAGCAGTGCGTCGTATGAAGATAAAATCAAACAGTTGATCGATGAAAATACTCAACTTAAGCTTGAAATGGATAAAAGTACAGAATTGGAACAAGAACGAGCACAGACAAATGTGGAACATATAAAAGAAGAAATTGAGAAATTACGCCAAGAATACTCTACTGCAATAAATGCTCGTGATACAAGAATACACGAATTAGAAAACCTGTTAAAAGAATATGAAACGCAAATATTAAACTACGTTAAAACGTTACAGCAAAAAGATAAAGAAATAAATGAATCAATTAATCAAATAACAAAATTGAATGATGTATCACAGAAGTTAAAATCAACTATTGAATTACTCGAGGAAGAAAAAGCAAAAGACCAAAATGTAGAACTAATAAAATCACTTAATAAACAAATTTCTATGTATCAGAAAACGTTATCAGATTACGAAGATAAATTAAAGAATTTAGATGAAGAAAAAAATCAATTAGCATCGATGAAGGCGATGTTTGAAAATAAAAGTAATACCCTTGAAGCTGACTTAAAAAATATGGAAGAGGGGATAAGAGAAAAAGAATTACTTATAAATGAACTAAAAACACAACATCAAAAATACATAGACGAATTGTCAACGGTTAAAGTTCAAGCTAAGGAGCAAGATGAAGAAATACATGAAATAAAATTACAATTAAGAAGAGAGTCTATTGAAAATGAAAAATTACGGACACTGTTACAACAAAGGGATACCGAATTTTTTGAACTTCAGAAAAGTTATGAAATTATTAAACTACAGGTAGAAATGGCCACTAATGACAATAAAGATTTAAGTGAACAGTTTCGTGCAATGGAGACCAGAAACAAGGAATTGATGGAAAAATTAAAGAAATTTGCTGTCAATATTAAGAAAAAGTCAACATTATACGCAGAGTTGGAATGCCAGTTCAATGAATTACAAAAAGAAACGGAATCGAAAAATCAACAATTAGAGAATTTGCTTCTACAAGTTGAAACTATTCCAGTATTACAAGAGAAGTTGACGCAAGCCAAAGAACAATTTGATCTTATTAATAATGAAAAAACCCAGATGCACGAAGAAATAAATATATTAAAACAAGAACATTCCCAGAAAATACAAGAAGTATGTAAACTCAGTGAGTCACTAGACGTACTGAATAAAGAATTAAATGTTATAAAGGAAGAAAATTCTGTCCTAAAAACTCAAAACGAGTATTACAGTAATAAGATGGCTGAATATGATATCGATCAAAAGAATAATTCTAATTTCCTAACGAAAATTTCTTCTATGGAAGCAGACATTTTTAAACAACAGTCATATATAGAAGAATTGACTAATGAACTTAGACATAAAGAAGAAAAATTAAACCAAGTATTGCTAGGCCATGGTGCCAAAGTTCAGGAATGTGAACTTTATATAGAGAATTTGCAAACAGAACTAGAAAGGTATAAAAGTCGTATTGGCCGGCTTGAGGAGACTGTTTCTATGATGGAGGAAAATAGACTCTGTTTGGAACGTAAAGCTGATCAACTAGATAATCAGTTACGAGAAAAGCGACAAGCCTATAACCAATATGCTGATCAAGAAGATGAATTAGTATCTAGATTAGCGTATCTTATGGATAATGACAAACAAATTGAAAAACAATTTTATGAACTAGATATGGAAAACCAAGAACTACAATTCAAACTTCAAATCGCTAATGAAGAGTATTCCGATTTGCAAAACACTTATACTGATTTACAAGATTATTGCAAAGTATTGGAGCTAAAGGCTAATAAAGTTGATACATTAGAATCAGATTTGTCGATTCATCAGTCAAAAGTAAAAGAACTCGAAGCTTCAAATAAACGCTTAACTACCGAAAACCATACTTTGCTAGAAAAAAGAAAAACTGAAATGGACGAACTTGAATTCGAATTTAATACACAAATAGAAAACGCAATTAAAGAAAAGAAAATAATCAGCGAAAAATATGAAAAATTATGTGAACGTGAGGCGCAGTTGGAATCACAACTCCAAGAATATCACAGTAATTTGGAAAATCTTACCATGAATATAAGAGATTTATCATCTGAAAATCAAAAGTTAATGGACGAGTCTACCTCAAAAACAAAAGAGTCTGTGCCGGACTATACGGATCAGTACATTACTGAGATTAATAGTTTAAATTCTGTGATAAATAGTAAAAATGAAGAAATTATAGAACTGAGTAATAAAATTCAGACATTACAATCAAATAATACAGCAAAGATAAAATGTTTAGAAAACAACATTTCTGACTTAACTGACAAACTTCAAGATGCATATAGCCAAATAGAGAAACAACTGATACAAATAGATTCAGAGATGCGTAACAATGAAGAACTTACTGGGATGCTAACACAAAAAGACTATCAGATTAAACAATTGATAGATAAGAAAAAACTGTTCTTCGAAATGTGCATTCCTAAAACAGAAGGTTTAACTATTTCATCGACTATTGAGGATATTAGTGACAACCAAAAAATGGTTGATGTGTCTGATCTTCAGGCGCAAATAGTAACTGACGAAGGAGTGGATTGCTTGGACACTGCACCTGCAACAAAGAAAACAATGGATACATTCCAGTTCCAACCAACTTCTCAGGCAAGTACTTCAGCAGAGGGAATTGTGGAACCTCCGATGGTTTCTAAGAAATCTTATCTTTGTTATGACAAACCAGATAAACCAATTGTTGAAGAATTAGATCCATTTAATTCCGAAGAAGGTTGGGGTGTAGATATGACTGATGAACCTGTTCATGTGACTCCTGGAATTTCTGATCTAAATCAGAAGATTTTGAAACTCAATGAAGACAATCAACAATTAAAAGCTGATCTGGAAACAACAAATACTAAGCTAATTAAAGCTATAAAGAAATTAAAAGAATTAAAGGCTTCTAATGATATGTTGACTAAAGAATTGAACATTTCAAAACAAATCTCGCAGTCATCTATGTTAGATATGGCTATAGAAAGTGAAATGTCAAGCAACCTCGAGGAGTTGGAGAAAAAAATACAAGAGCTTAATAATGATTTAATGAAAGAAAAACGTGAAAAAGAGGCTCTTAAGAAACAAAATGAAGTTTTCAAAAATGCGAATGATCGTTTAATGGAGATGAAAGAAAAAATGGACAATGAAGTTGAATTATGGAAATATAACTTTAAACAAGCAAACGACAAAATTTCTTCTTTACAATGGGGAGCAGAAACCAAAGACATTACAAACGTTCCATCTACATCTCCTATTGTCTCTGTCAAAAATGTGGAGTCAAAAGACGAAATAATAAAGCTTGAGAAAGAAAACGATGAACTACAAGTCACAGTTGATAATCTCAATGTGCAAAACAATGATTTATCAAAACAGTTGGTCCAAATGAGTGAAGAACTGAATAATCTCAAAAAAGAATTCGAAAAACCACCTGTTGTATGTGAAGAATGCGAGAAAAACAAGATACAGCTGCAAGACTTGCATGTTTCAAATGCAGAATTAAATAAAAATAACATGTTATTAACAGAACAGTTAAACAACCTTAAAAAACAATATGAAGATACTATAAAGAACCTTAACGAAATCAAGGCTTCCAACGAAGAGAGTGAAAAGATTTCCGAACAGATTAAACAGGATTTAGTTCTTGAAATCTCTAGTTTGCAAGAAAAGTTACAAAATGAAATAAAAAGAACTAATAGTGCAAATCATAAAATATCTTGTATGACCGAAGAATTAGATAATGTCAAATTAAAACTGACAACATTTGATGATCAGGCCCCTAAGGATAATGAAATAAACTATATTACATTAAAGGATAAATGTGGAAGTTTACAAGATCAATGTATCGCTTTAAGAAATGAAGTGGAAAGTAAAAATGAAATAATCAAATCCTTGGAAATTAGAAACGATGAATTGCTCCAAAAAACAACACAGTATGAAGAAGTAATTAAAGATTTAGAAGTGAAGCTGAACAATCTCAACGTCGAAAATGATCAACTATTGTCAACGGTTGCTGAATTACGTGCATCAGTATCAAGTGCTGTTGATCAACGTGGTTATGAAATAGCCGAATTGTGGAAACAGCATTTAACACAACGGGAAGGAGAATTCCAGAAAATTGAAGAAGAATTACGAACGCAACTAAATGCCTCTGAATCAAAGTATGAGCAATTATTAGACAAAATGCAGTCGAACCAAGAAGGAACTGACAAAATTATAATGGTTGAACAAGTTTCATCATTACAAACCAAAATTCAAGAAAAAGAAGAAAATCTCCTAAACTTACAAGGCAAATACGCCGATCTTATGCACCAAATAGATTTTCTGCGTTCAGACATGGAGGATGAAAAAGTTTTGTATGAGAGTAAAATGCTTTCTCAACGAGAGGACTATGAGAAGATTATTAATACACTTACCGCGCGTAATCAAAAACTTTCGGACGATTTGGAGAATGCTACTAAAACTTATGAGAGTGAAATATCTTCTGTCAATTTAAAAAATGAAAACCTAAACGAACAGATTAAAGAATTGCAAAATACTTTTGAAATTAAGGCTCTTGATTTAACCAAAAAGATCCAAGAAAAGGAAAGGGAAATATACCAAAAAACTCATGAATTTACAAATACCATGGCACAAAGAACAGAAGAATTCGATTTTGTTACATCACAGTTGATTGAATATGAAAAGAAACTTGAAGATTTAGGGTTTGAAAAAGAATCAGAGTTGGCTGTTTTAAGGCTAAAAATGCACGATACTGTTGATAATTATGAAAGAAATATAAAGAAGGTAGAAGAAGAGAAAAATATGCTAGCGGAAGCGTTAAATAATAAAATAATAGAGTGTACCACTCTTAACAAAACTATTACCGAACTAAAAACATCTTTAGAAGAATATTCTGCAAAGGCTGCAGAGTCGCAATTAGTTCTAGAAAATCAAGAAATAGATATCGTGGGACTGAAGGAAGAAATATCGAATTTGAGGGATATAATCAAGTCTTCGAAAAGCAAAATAGAGAAACAAGTAACATTTGCTTCCGAAGCTAGACCTGACTCAAGAAGTGAGAAAACAGAAGCTCCTTTAAACAAAGATCTTCTCGATGCTGTTCCCAGAGCAGAATTGGATTTGGCATTATACATGTTGCATCAAAGAGATGTGAGATGTGAGGAACTTACGATGGAGCTCACGCAATTGTTGGAAGAGAGAGATACACTACAGTTGAGACTTTCAGACAGCTTACGTTCTATTGAAGAATTCAAGTCTAAGACAAGTTCCGTTTTAGATGTATCTGGTCAAGACATTGTTTCCGAGTTACCGTCCACGAGTTCTGACAAGGAACACCTGATTGATACACAACGTACTCAAATTTCGCGTAGTAGCAGCATTAGTGATCCAGATCCAGAGAAACCCAAACTGCAAGCCAAGTAAGTAACTGAATTCAACTCAACTTCATTGCTCAATATTCGATGGAACATTTGTTCTTCAGATTTTTATACAAATGAAACATTTAAAAGAGTTTGAGTCTTGTTGTGTAGAGATCAAATGTAAGAAAGGATTTTTTTAATTGATTTACGATCTGATCTAATCGATTCTGATACTCTCGTCTGAAAAAGGTGGTATAATTAAGATGTAAATAAGTTTATAACTTAACAAAATATTTTGTGTACCATCTACTTTTAGAATCGATTATTTTCTAACGCCCCCTTCAAATAGTTCGGTGAAAAACACCTTCCTTACTACTTAGGAAATAGAATAGTGATTTTACTTTCGGTTTTTGTGTAAAGTAAAAATAAATCTCAGCTTTCGCCCTTCTGGGTCCTTCCCCCTACGCCAATAACAATGTGAATGGTATTTCTATTGACACAAACATTTCATACTAGGTTATCAGAACTGCGCAGCGTGAAACACAGTCGCGACGTAAGACTGCGACATGAGAGCGAACAGAGACAGCTAGGTATGCGCTTGCTGCATCGTGACGTCGCCAACCTTCCTCCAGAGGCTGTCGATCAACTCGCCCAGGCTCACCATACGCTCAGTGAGTATTGTTGTGTTATAATTGTCTAGAATAAAAAAAATGATAATGATGGACTAGATAATAATTATCAGAAAAATATACCCGTTGCATTTCTAGCTGCGCATATTCTTGAATGGTAACCGTTTTTAGGTACTATGGACCATATACCATGCAAATAAATCTCATTTTGTTTCTTTGGTTCAGATTAATATTTTATTATAAGATATGTTTTTAGAAATGTGAGTCACGAACAATCATTTGACAATTATACTTCATATTAAGTGCACTTGGAAGAGAATAGGTTTCTTTTTTCATCCTTACATATCTGTTATTATTAGGGAAATTATCTTATTTCTGTTTGTTTCTAGCTCGCGACTCCCAAAGCACTCCTACAGTACTTCTAAATTGGCTACGCGGCAAAAGCACTCCCAAGGTTGTACACATGTGAGTCGCAGATTATATAAAAGCTGCCTGTATAGAATTTTATATTCCATTATATCTAATATCTAAGATGAATAAATTTTATTTTATGATACAAAAATGTTTACAATCTGACTGCATTTAAATAAAATTTTGCCACTACTGGTTACAATTGGAGAATGTTTGAAAAAATGTTTTTACAAATTGTTCACTATACATAATGAGCACTTGCCAAAAAGGAACGAACAGCACCATATTGGGGCTATGCAGAAATGTATTCATTATTGAACTAATACTTCCATTAATTAATCACATTCGGGTATTTTAGGCATATTCATTATACAAGTATGTTTTGTTTTATGAAATCAATACCTATTTTTAAATAATTTTATTGTCTTCTAATATTAACAGTAAATCGTTTGTCCATTTTCTATAGATTCTTTATAGTTGGATGTAATGGAGATGATTTATATCCGAAGTAATTTGTTTATTATTGCGAATTTGCAACAAACTGTAAGCAAATTCACGCCCATTTTATATTTGTTTTTACTTATTTCAGAACTAAACTTTGTGTAACAAAATGCGAATTGTTAAACGCTCGCCAATAGAGACTATATCAAAACTATCTATCTTCGCTCTTTCCTTATTTAAATATATTTCCCTTCACTTTATGATAACTATAGTTAACAATTACGAACGAACGATTTGCGAGTAGTTTATTTAAATAATTTACATAGAATTAGATTGCATTTAGTACAGTTTTGAACACTACATAAGCATTATTATGTTCACATAGAAAATAGTACATTTATGTGGCATTATGTCTTTCGCCAATATGAAAAAAATAATTTTTGAAACAGTTTTATACAATTATTTGACTAGATGCCTGGAAGAACAACCTACAATGATTAGGTATCTCGACGAAAACACATATTAAATTTAATATGTACTTAATATTATTTGAGTACTCTATATATTCATATTATATATTGTATTCCCTAATTTATGAATTGTTAAGATTATTCAATGTATATAATTATAATAAATAGCTATCAATGATTCCAAAGTGATAACTCTTCCTTTGTGTATGAAACTGTAAATTTGTTTTAATAAATGTTAATTTTGAAAATACTTTTTCCTTTTTATTTACTACAACGTTCAAGGATATTCCAACCTATCCTACTTTACCTATACCGTTTTGTTATAATAACAAAACGAAGTAGATTAGTAAATGTATGCATGTTCGCTTTTATTTATAAGATTGAAGTATTATAAGATGGTAAGTGATCGCTGCTGCTCTTGCAGTAAGTTCATATCGAACTACGGTTCTATCTGAAGGTCCACAGATGCATTGTTACTCTCGAGGAAAGAAATTATTCAGTATGGTTGTGACTTCTGTTATGACCCTGGCGTTTTCATAACACGTCTTCAAAAGAAGGGTTAATCTTCGTACATGTAACCACGCATTTCTTATACATCTCATTCTACACTTCAGAAGTCCAATGGTATTTGTATTTTTATTGTGTAACCACTATTATAGGACTATGGGATAAATTGATGATGACTTTTATTGAATAACATAGGCTTATCAAGAGTGGCAGGAAGGGCTTGTCTAACCCCCCCAATGTCCAAGGAGGTTTATAAAATTTTCATTTCATTATTGTATATTTGCTGTTGAACGTCACTAAATAGGGCACCCCTCTCTCCTAAAAATGCAAAAAACTACTGCTCCATAACTAATAAATAAATAATCAACTGAGTTTCTATAGGTCAAAAGCTGGTGATGCGTTTGATTGACAATGCTATTCATTGCTGGTTTTAGAGTTAAATTGAGTTTAAAAATTTAAGATTTGGGCAAGATTGTTAAGCTAAGTCAGGAGCTTGACATAACTCTCTTCCCAGGACCGATTTAGTATATATATATATATATTTATGCAAAGGAAAGTCGACATAATTTTGGAGATTTTTATTGTCATTTGTAAATATCTACATCTCAACTGCAACAATCATACAATACAGAAAGAAACTTAAACGTAATAATCACATATAAAATCAAAATTAACGCAACTTTTGCGTGACAATAAAATCTTTAGAATTTAGCTTCTTACAACATTGTGCGCTAATATAGTGTTTTAATCACGTCTCTTCCGTGCTAAACACTATAAATATAAATTATATACAATATTGGAAAATCAATGTCTTCCTAATTCTTATAAAAACTTACTACATAATAACAGTTTATCGTATCTTAAATCTATTACAAATAAGCCAGTCCAAAAGCCAAAATAAGCATTTAATAAGTCTATTTTGTAATGCGTATATTTTCCCACAAAATTTTACACATATCGTAAATAAAAGATGTCTATAATGGTGTCATTGTCAACTTTAACTACTAACTCAGTAATAAACTGAAATATTTATGTAACTTACTTCATACTATGAATTTGTCAATTAACATAATGTTCACGCTTGAATATATATGTATAATAATATAATAGGTTCTATGTAGGTTCACACAAATAAAGATTTCAAGTTTATTTTTACAAAATACTTTCGTAGTAGTGTTATGGCACCACATGCTCAGAGCATATTAACATATTAAATATTTACATCTAAATCTAATCTATCTATATACATCGCCGTAATATATATTCACTTTAAGAAACTCTTGTTAGGTTGTATAGAATCTGAGGTACAGTGCGACACAATTATATGGATTGTCTAACTAATAGACAAATGTCTAGACAGTACTAGGCACTCAATGATATTCGTGTATTCATGGAAGACATTGGACTATCGATATCTTATAAACTATGAACAAAAATAAAGATAATATTACATATTTATTAATTACAATTAACAAAGTTTAATTTATACTTATAATCTACTCATTGCCTGCGCCACCCGTACTTAAATAATGAAGCAATATAACATACTAATATAATTAATTTCTGTGGATACTATATCACAATAATAAAATATAACAGTTATGTTCCCACGACTCCAGCTCACTGAAGGTTTATTAAGTACGATACTGTGGAACTATTGCCTTGGCTTCCAACGAACTCTAGGAACAATATGATTTTAACGGCTAAATGCTAATCTTAACTTTAGGTTTATCGAATCACATTTTTTTTTATTTTCTTATTTATAATAATCCAAAGACAAATAACATAGTACCCCTAAGTTAACATATTATGACTGGAAGTGACTATGATTTGAAATTAAATCAACATATAAAACACTATCACATTATATGTTGGAATCCTTAACCTAAACCGCTGGAACAGTTCTCGTCTTCAAGGAACAAATCTATGCTTACATACAAATTAAGAAGAATCTTCCGTAACAAAATATACAGCCCTTTGCCTACGTCAAACTTATGTGATAACTATAATATTTGTTTACAAGAAGTCAGAGTAATAGTTGTGTTGGAATCGTCACTTTGTTGTCGTACACGTTAGGTACACACGACAAGTAAGAGAAAGTAAATTTAAGTTTTTTTTTATCATATAAAAGCGTAATTTATTGCCTTCCCCCGATATTAGTAATATCTAACTGACTTGCTGTTTGTGAAATTCTTAAAATAGGAATTGTCAGCGAGGGCTGCAAATTTATAGTTTCCTAAATTAAAAAACCACATGACAACAGTGGAATTTGATAGGATCATACTTAAATTCATCGACAAAATCAACGGTGGTTCATTTCCTGTACTGCGAGTACTATGTATCTACCTATCTACATCATTGCATATCATATGCACTATCTTTAAACTATATAATGAAGCAAAAATATTTTTACTTATCGTTCTATTACTTACACGTAAACATTTCTTCAGAAGTTGCATAATTTAACAAATGAAATATAATAGTTTTATTCTAACATCTACTAATATCATCTACTTTACTACAAAGATATTGTACATGTCTAGATTGACAGATAATCTTATTTCATGGGCGTCGCTACGAGGAGCAGCAAGGGTCAGCTGCCCTCAGGGGTTTAAAAAACGTCTTAAACATAAAATCTGTTTATCGTCACTAAAAGATCAGAAAACAGGCTAGCGACGCCTTTGTCTAATTTATTATTGATTCTAGAACTATAGACACGTTACAGAGTAGATATGTAGTGCCGGCATGCGGCTTATACTCAATTCTTAATTGTTAAAACATTTTTAATATGCTTGTTCCGTCATATGAAAGCTAGACGTATATAATATCTCTGTTTTATTCGTATATTAACTGCACCTAATAACGGTTCAAAGAAGGAGTGAAGTGCTAGCTAGCTTTGGTCCCTTGTGAATAACATGATTACTTAATTTATAAACGGCTATTTTACCACGTGGCATTCGCCGAACTAACTGAAATGTGTGCCTTAACGTAAAGAGGTAGTTTGTAATTCCAAGAACCACGTTAACTAAAACTGGAAAAGTCACATCCTAAATGTAAGATTTATATTACATAGGTACTGTATTGCTCAGCGCAACGCCTCTGAACATACAAGTTGTTAGCAAACAGACTAGAGGCAATTTACAAGTAGCACGCAGGGCTTACAATTATAAAAAAACTATCCACATATATGTGCTAAAGTATATGCAGTAAGTAGGTTACTACGCTTAGACACATGCAATTGTCAGTCTTGGTATCAGTCCTCGATCACGGATGCACCGTATGATATAATCGTTCTAGTTTAAAGTATTTTCGTACTAATGCACCATAATTAAAGCAAAAGTCCCCATTCCGATCCGTAGTGCTTACGTGCGCACATGTTGGTGCGTTAAAAGTGCACGTCTCTGACGTCAGTGGGGGTGGCAGCGTTACTGTGCGCTTTGTCCTGCGTCGGAGGAGGCGTCCACCCCGCCGCCTCCCTCGCTTGTCCGTTTGGGACAGATATAACCCCTTCGTCAATCGTGGTCTGCACCATCTCTTCCAGTTGTTCCAAGCACGTTTGAAGGCAATCCTATGATGAAAATAATAAAATTAGTTAGTCTTCTATATAAGTCTATAGATATTATTTTGTCATATAAAAACTTTAGAGTAATAAGTATTTAGCTTTATTTTCTAGTACTAAGTTTGACCACAGGCCACAGGTCAAAATTGGAAGATAATCATAAAATTTTCACTTTTTTAATGACAACACTAATTAATCAAACATAAACAAAACGGACTTGAACTGTTTTTTTTCTATTATATAAGTTAAAGACATATAATTACCAAATCTATCCCTGTGAGGTCGTGAAGACGTTGCAAATGACCGTCTAAGCCGAGACCACGTAAAGCGGTGGCGATACTGCACGAAGCAAGTGTGCTTGCAGAGTACAACGTAAACTCATAATCTGAAACAAGAGAAAACATTTTTGACTCAAACTCACAAGATTGTTAGAACAGAGATTACAGTGCAATCATGTTTTCATTTCGTGTTGTTGCACCGCACAGAATTCTTGCATGTGCCTACAATTTAAATAACAAACGAACGCATTGGCTAGCGATATCAGTTAGAAACCAGGTCACTCCATTTATGCGCATAGGACAGTACATTACTAGAGTAGGCACATGTGTTAAATAATGACATAGAGGAAAACCCAGTTTTGTAGAATACATAATACATACATACTCTATACTAGATCTAGCTAGGTATGAATTGCTTAATCAGTAAATATTTTATGTTGGGATATATCAAAGGTTAGGTCAATGATTGAACGTTAAATAGATTGTTTGAAATATGTAAAAAACTCCCTTTCTCCGACGGGTTGTTGGTCCCTGTCTGGAGAGTGTAGCCTCAAAGGCGCCGGCATCCGCCCTCGCGGCCGCATTCCATAGTCTGCGCCCGCGCCGATTCACTCGAATATTTCTCACAGACTCGCTTTGGCGAAACCATTATACCTATACATACTCGCTCAAAAAGGCTCCATCGTGGGCCACTTTTGGTGTGGGCATTTCAGGTTGTATTGAACAACCTTTATTTGTACAGCCAGATAATTGACATTAAATTAAATGAGGGGAGAAAATGTCTGTTCCAATCAGGTTTTGATACCTAATTTGACGATGGAACTGGTGGGTTTATGTCAACAAGGTCAATTTAGGCAGCTCGAGTATTTTGATTTTGAAACTTATTTTGATTGCACTTTACTTGGCACCGAGATTCCGAGCTCAATGTCCTGTATAATTTTTTTATGAGTATATTGAGCGCGTTAATATTTTTGAAGCCACTTATGAAGTAAAAACGTAACAAACACTTAGGTATTATATATTAAACATTATAGAAATATTACTGCAATGGCGTTCCAACACGATTTTATCCAGTGGCGTTTCGACATTCATACTGGAAAACGATAATTTAGCAGGAAACTCAGCTGTTTATCCTTGGATATTGTATATGTAGTTATATATATATACTTATTTTAACTACTTATTTGCTAACATAATATATATTTTTTACTCTCATAAGCGTATAGACAGAATCTCCAGAACGAATACATGTAGGAATTATATAAAACGAATTAAATCATTAAAACTTCTACTCATCATTAGTAGATTATATTGTGTAGAAAAACTTAAATACAGAACACTAAGTTTTTGTACAAGATTTACTCAATACTTCTTTAATTTGCATGCCGGCATACCTAAGATAAAGGCTACGAAAAGGAAGGAACAAAAAGGAAGAGAAGGAACAATGAGAGCGGCCGCTCTCGAAGCATTTGCATAATCTGATGTTAATCAAACATCGAAGCCCTACCGCCTCGCTCGACGAGGGACCGGTCCGCGGCGGCTAGCTTCTGACTCCGCTAGCATCGGGACACCTATCTGGAGCAAGGACCAAAATCGACTAACTCCATGTATAACGCCATAATATACCTGAATACATTCGCCGGTTACCGTCGTGGTAATTATAATAATTCATAAGCTTTCACAGGTTTTCCAACGTAAACTGCAGCGAACCAACGTCTTTGGCTGATTTGTTCTGTAATTAATGTAACAGAAAGTCGCAAGTAGGTAAGCATGAGCCCATCGGCATCATGATGACATAATCGTCGTATTATTATCCTTGAACGTGGAGTACACAGGTACTAACAGACGTTGACGGTGCGGGCGGTCGGCTTCTATTCGCGAGGTGAACGCTCTGGCGAGGCCGCGACGGTGGTATTCCAATCCGTATGCCCACCGGAACAAATGGTGCTCAGCTCGCACTAACGACGGTTACCAATATAAAATATCTTGCATCCATCAAAATGATCGTGGGGCACCAGCGGTTATGTTAAATGGTCATGGCTTGCAATCTACTTATGTTTCATAATAAAACATAATCGAATATGTTTCGCTTACTGCAAAACTACTGCAAGTAATGTAAAACAAAAAGAGGAGGAAGGATTAATTTATCTCAATTGGCTGAGCCCTGTAAGACATGGCAGCTTAAAATAACCCATTACAATTTTAATATCCAAGCGAGTTATGATTCCACAGAGTAAATTGTGCCATTCATAATAATGATACATAATGCGGGCCCGCTCGATGCCGTGAAGTGTACCTATTCGCAACGTCGTCTTCGCGAAAAGAGCATACAGAGGATAGTCCCGCCATCGATCTCACAGTAGACCCTTTGCACAGTCTTTTAAAAAGCTCTTTTCGTCGATTGTAAAACCAGTAAATCGATATACCAGTTGATGGGCGTTTAAATGCTATATACGTAATAAAAATCGATCGGTTATCGAAATTAGCGACACGTAGAAGTATATCATTACTCGTTTTAACGAATATCCGTAGGCACTACTAACCATCGCAAGGTTAATACTAAGTGAAAATTAATAAGCTGAGTGATACTATTTGCTAGTATTTTATATTATATGACAAAATAGATATAATCAGGCTTCACCAAGTGAGAGATGATATCCAAGGGAAATAAAAGAGCTGGAGCGTGAACTTCTCGGTTAAAAAAACAACACGACAGCGGCGGCGAACAACAAAAACCGTTGCACAAAAACATATGATCCCATGAGGGATACGGGGGGAGAAGGCGCGGTGCGGGCGGGAGTCCCGAGGCGTGCTGGAATGCGCTCGGGCGAGCGGCGTGGGAGGCGCCGCCGCCGGCGAGGGGCACCACACACACGCGCCCTCAACCCTCACTGTAAACAAACCTATTCACATCTCACGGCTAGCGCACACTTTTGATGCCTCTCTCACAAGAAACCCTACTTTCAATTTGCATGCGGTAGGTACAAAGAAGTTTCATACTAATTTCCTTGTAACAACTTGATAGGTATGTATCCTTACTGCACCCTTCAAACTATAATAAGGTGGCGTTTAACACTGCTTTTATTACACTGAAATACGTATAGTGATGGCGCTTCCGGAGTCGAACCACGAAGGTGCTATTCGTGATTCGTTATTATCATTCACAATTGTTAATAACGTGTTGCCGAGAGTCCAGATAACATCTTGTTCTTTAATCTGATCGAAAATAATTAATCATACGCGACATTCAAGAATATTACATGTCACGGCCAGAATTAAGATATTAAGTACGAGTAAGTAGGTACGTAGCTGTATGAACGAGATGCGCTGCAACATATTAGTTATTTTCTGAAAATATAAAGCTATAAAAGGGGTATTTCTCGAAATATATCTAAATCTATGGTTTCATTGATTAATACGTTAAGGTTCATTGACACATGACTTGCACATGTGACATTAGAGACAGCGGTGTGCGCTGCGACTGTCGTGACATGACGTGGTGTGGAGATGCTAATTACCGTCTGACTGCAAACAAACGCCTTGCCGGTAACGTGGTACTTGTTGCGCTCGTAGCAATATCGGTATGGAATGTGTTGGATGTTTAAAAATAAAAGTCATAAAATTTTACCAATCAAAAATATCTAAATTAGTAAGCAGGTTAAGATAATTCACTAATCGGTATTTTTACTGAACTTTACATTCTTGTGATATTCTCCACAAAGCTATCATTAAATAATTAAAATTAACGAGGAAGCAAACAATTTACAATACTGTATACAAAGTAATTTAGGAATGCTTATTTAATAATGTTCCATTAAAAGTACTTATATTTATTTACTACACTAATTTAATCATGGTTTAATGTAATTTACTCCGTTATGACTTGTGTGTAAATATGTAGGTATAGTGTGTGTGGGCTTAGGGTTGTCATGCCATATTTTGTTACAATCAATACTTTGTGGAATCAATTATATTGTATACAATGATGATTTAATAAGGTTTTATCGTTCTCTCGGGTCATCGATTTGTCTGTTTCTTTGCTATCAATCCGCCTTACAAAAAATTTAAATAAGCCCAGGCTCCAACTAGAAAAGGACTCAAGGAATAAAAATCTTTAAGCGGCAGGATAGTTCGTATACTTAGCAAAGAATCACCTTTCCCACAAAAAAAAACTAAATTAAAATCCGTTCGTCCGTTTAGGACCTACGATGTCACAGGTAACGAGATATAACACTCCGTCAAGGGTAAATATTGCTGAGAAAATAAGAAGAAAATACGTAAAAACAAACTTAGAAGATATCGTGAGATTCCTTACCTCTAGCAGCGAGTGCGATGAAAGTTTGAGCGTGCCTCTGCACCATCTCAGTTTGTACACGGCCCCGCAGCGGCAGCCGAGACAGTAAGAGCGGCAAGAAGTCGTGCGCCGTCACGCCGGCCACATCCCATTTCAGTTTTGACAGCACTAGCAACTCCCAGCTCTGTGGACAAAAAATACCCTTTATTTCTGAAACATTAAGACGGAGTTACTTAACGCCTTTGTATGCTTACCGGACGTATAAAATAAATTACGACTTAGGTCATATTAATATTATTTTAAGTATATTATTTGAAATCGGCTCTAACAAATAGAAATTCCTATTTTATTTGTTAATATTTAAAGTGGCGTTACAAACACTTAAAGTTTAAAGTGTTTGTATCGCCATCTAGCGCGATAGAGCTTTAAAAACAAAAACATGTTTTAAAATTAGGTCTTTACATATGAAATTACCGTACTGGCCATTTCAAATCAAAATATTTTCTGTGGCTGATAATTCTAATTTCAATTTAATTAAATTTTAAAAACATGGAATTATTTTTTCTAAAATCGTTATTTGTTTAATACAAATGCACACAACAGGCATACAAATGAAGGAATTCTGAACCGCATTGTTACTTGTGACGAGAAATGGATCCTGTTCGACAATCATAAGCGCTCAGCAAGTAGGTTGGACCCTGGTTCAGCACCCAAACAATGCCCCAAACGAAAACTTACCCCTAGAAAAGTGATGGTCACTGTTTGCTGGTCTAACGCGGGTGTAATTCATCACAGCTTCTTATCAAACGGTATGAGCATTACTGCAGATGTGTACTGTGAAGAACTAAACACAATGATGGAGAAGCTCGCACGTCTAAACCAGCTTTGGCCAATCGTTCGGCTCCACTGCTCCTACACGACAACGCGCGACCTCATACTGCACAGCAGACGGTCTCCAAGTTACAAGAGCTGGGGTTGGAAGTTCTCCGTCCGCCGTGCTCACTAGTCCTTGCGTCTACAGACTTCTACTTTTTTCAGAATTTGGATAACTTCTCGGCGGAGAAAAATTCAATACCCAAGAGGCAGTACAACATGCGTACGTACGTACAAAAAGCTTATTGATAAGCTACCAATGCGTTGACAAAGATGCATTGATTGTATGGGTGATTACTTCGATTAATAGAAATAAAAAATATAGAAAAAAATACGCTTCATTTATTTAATGAAAAACGGCAATTCCATAGGTCATTATAATAATTTAAATTCACATACTCATCCGCAGATGGCACTGTTACCAAAATAGTATATTTGTACCTAAATATCCAAATTATTAAGAACTAATAGGCAAGCTTACATGCTTTCTGAAGAATTTATAGTAAAATAAGGGTTACCCTAATAACGTAGGACGTAAAAAGTAAAAGACAAATAATTTTAATAGGCAGCGTTAATTTGCTAGGACAATAACGTGGCAGCCCGTCGCCACATCCGCTGTATAATCGTAAACACGCCGAGTTTGGCTGCACTTCCCGGAACGGTGCGTAGGTAGTCCCCGGCACATTGTTGTGCGATCCAACTTATAATGCACGCTACTTTTTAGTAAAGTAGGTATCCCTTTGAAAGACAGCATGACCACCGGGGAATAGAGTCCAATACTACCTATACCATTAAGTATCTATAAATGTTCCGAGCATTATATGTATAGAATAAGAGTGTAAAGATCAATAGGTATATTATATAATGCAACTCACGCATATCTTAAATGTTTACTATGTAACTCTATAAAGTGAACTTAGTGTCACTTACGTTTAAAATAACAGAGCGTACATGTACTATATTTTAATTACTCGCAAATGGCACAAAAACATGTCATGTACGTTAAAGAACTTGTAATAATAGGAATAACATTAGGCGGTAGTACTACCCCACTACCTATTTACTTTATCTTGGTAAGTGTTACAAGAGCTATAACTTTCGGCAGCTATTATCTTACTCTGATACAGCTGACCCAGATTAAATTAATTAACTCTACGATAAATAATATCAAGAGCAAAGTTGACAGTATGAATGGTAGATTTTATGAATAACTTGATTATTTCGTGTAGCAGACACACACACACGTACATAAACGATAGCGATGGATGACCGTTGACAGATAATACTCGATGTTTACTTAACTCAAACAGCCGAGTCGGTCGCAGCACTCGCTGCGGCGAATCGTTTACTTCTTGCACCCGAACGAGTTTAATCTCATTTCTGTATGGTTACAGTTCAAACTCGTACAGCAACGGCTAGTGCATATACTCTATCGTTATTGATAACGAACGCTTGTGAATGAATGGAGTCTCATCACTGGAAGTCGCACGAATTAAGATCGTGTGTCAGTGTGCGTTAGAATACTGTAGCTTCAATTCACGATAAGATATTTGAAATGTGAGAAAAAACGAATATCATAATAATATCGGCCTCTCGAAAATAAAAAGAACAGGTGGGCGAAAGCTCTTAACGATGTCGTGGTATGCGGGTCGACCGCGAACTGAAAAGATTCGGTCCTCGGTTCGGTCGTGTTGTGATGGGTTGAAAAGCTGTTCGGAAACAATACGCTCATAAAGCATTCACCGCAGACATCGTTGCACACGATGCCAGGCGGATATGCAGTTCTATCTATTGCGTATTATATTAAAATGGGATGTGAGTACTCGTACACATCGTGATAAAAATGTTGTACAAAAGGTACTAATTTATCAGCTGACCTCAAAAGCGTTGTTGAGGCGTACGAAGGTACGTATAACTCGAGACGAGTGGAATGTAGCTCGTAAATTTCCAAGCCGCTGTTCATTAGAGAAGGCTGGCGCGCCGCATGTACGGCGGCAGCAGTTATCGAGGCACGTTACAGCCAATAAAGCGAGCTATGCAAACAACCCTCGCTCGCGACACACGCTGGATTCCATACTCGGTTCCCATGCTTTATCCAATTTCACCGAACGGGCTCTACTCGTTCCAAACAATGAGCTCGGTGTCGCGTGGCCATAACAACTTTGAGATTAAAGAACCTATTTTCTAGATGTGGATAAGAATGTCGCATTTCCTGAATATCGCGCCATCATTGTATAACACAATGATGGCGCGATATTATATATGATATATATTAATGTAAAAAAGATGAAATATGATCATAGATATGTGGTCATTTTATGCAGTAAGATTTTTTAAACAGTTTACTGAAAGATTTGTCATCAATCGGAAGTCTTACATGGTTGTACAGAATACTTAAGTTACCTCGGGCATGCAGAACGTGATAAGCTTACGAAGAGTTATTACGTAAGGCTTTATTATAGCAAATTCCTTTAAAATGATTATGACGCGTTGCACAAAAATATTACTTGCAAGCACGTAAATTTTATTCAGGTTAATGCAACATGCTCATTAATTGTTCTTGTTTAAAATGATCGCTACAAAAACAACTCTGAATACATTATTATTATTATTAAATAAAATATGCCAATAGCTAACCCCGTAATCGTAAACGGCCAACGGTCGTCGCCAACCACAAAATTTTCATTTTTTTCTTCTTTCTTGCTGGCAGTACCCGCATGAGTTATATTAAATAAGAATATATTTGTTCTAAATTTATTTCTCTATAAATATATCAGATGATTCTTTAAATTCGTACTACGTATATATAAATGATATAAAACTCAGGATTACAATTCAGAACAAAATATTTCATTTTAAAGTCCAATTATAATCGATATATTAGATATGTATACCATAGATGTGACAAACAATCTTAAATTAGCTGACTTTATAATTAAATCTTTAAAAAGAACAGGCATTGGAAAAAGACTAAACATTATTGCAAAGAATGGTGACCGTAAGTACCTACAATAACGTTCAGCCCGCAGTCAGAGAGGTTTCTTTGCAAATAGTGAGACTGCAGGCGAGGCCGCCTTCTCGAGTGGAATGCGACTGGTTCCCGCATACCTCATTCCCCCTACCCTTTGAGTAGTTTGTTCACTATACCCATGAGAAACAATATTAAAGCACACGTAACCAAAAAAGTCCAATTCTCACTATTTCTCCAAGAAAATATTATAGACGCAATGAGTTTGTGTTGACTGTTGCCTGCACGTTTCGTTTCGCTTTAAGTTTGCAAGGGAAGTTTCATTAGCACAGGAAACAAACGGGGCCGTGCCGTGAGATCTTTAAACATATTGTTCTTCCATAACATTTGTCTGTATTTATACATCCTATTAAAATTTTGTTGTAGGTACACATATAGCAACCACCATTAGATACAACGGTTTTAGTGAAATTTTTAAATAGTAAAATGTGTACAAACTTTTATCTTATAAAGTTAGACTTTGATCTGAATAATAACCGTGTGACTAATCGTGTTCTCTGTGGCTGGTCGTCTGAATTGTTAATCACGCGACAGATTTGACGATATTATTTTGTTTTAAATTCAAGTCGTAATGCACTTCTTAATATTGGACGCTGTCAGTGAAGATATAATGCACAAGATGTTAAAATATGTAGGTACAATAATTACTTTCCACACTTTTGAAATATATAGTTAAACTGCAATAAAGCTTTTTCCAGATCAATCCTAGATCACTTTTAATTGTTAATGATTTATAAATTACGCTTTAATTATTTCTAAATAAAATCTTAAAACATGTTCTGGATTGCATTCCGAAGAGAAAAGTTAGACTCTTTATCATGTAGTAATGTATAGCGGTTAACTAATCGAAGTTATCCGCATTTCATCAGGGCTGGACTAGATCTGCGAAACCTACTTTGGGTATTTCCACGGTTACACCACAGAACTGAACACAAAAGTTTAGTTTCTCTTTTGGACACAAATTATTCCTGCCTTATAGTCTGTTAATAATTCAGATATTTCTTCTTTTTTACCAATATGGTTTAAATGAGTTACTGTTATATATGTGTATTGTTTACTCATAATATGCTATTAATCCGTAATTAGCAATGAATTGGCGTCACTAACAACTTGCAAATAGTCATTATCCTAAGTTATAATCGTCCATGAGTCACATTACCAATAATATTCCAGTGAGTTAGTTTCTTTGCTGTATCCGCTCTATGGTTATCATTAATGTTTAGACACATTTACACTAATTGCGGCCAACGTCGCCAAATTTTAATTTTAGAAGACCTAATTTTATTTTAAGGATTTTTCCACATCTGCCACATAATAGTAAGAATATCTCGTTTTATTTACAAGTGGTCACTGTTTGTTGCAATTTCAGACTGTATCTGTCATAAAATATAAATGTCATACGAGTTACGTAATACTGATTTCCTCATGAGAAAGAGATGCCGCAGACCGTAAAATTATATTGTAAAAATAATATTTTTGTTGCTTTAATTATGTAGCTGTTAACTAAGCACGTAAGCACATACTGTTTTACAAAATAATATAAACATTTAACTTCCCTTAGGGATGAAATTGGACATCACAACATGAACATTCTGTCCAAATTTCATGGTTCTAACTTTAATTCTTTACCGATAAGTTCTGCAAAGATTAATCTGAAATGAGTATCCTTTTTATACTATATTATAGATTATAGGCGTTTACAGTAGTACTGTAAATAAATGTGCTAGTATATGACGGAAGACCGCGAGATTTCGCTTAACATAATGCATAATAATATTATTGACCCGGATCATATAAGTCTTTCTGTAAAAATTCTTGGTAATAAAATAGTGATAAGCGAGCTTGTTTTGTTTATCAACCAGGTTGGAAGTTATGTTCATACCCAGATAGACTCATTATTTTATCCGGACCTTTCCACAAGGCTAAGTATGTTATCTTCTTCTGGATTGAATACTAAATAAACTAACTAAAGCCCCAGACTGAACGTGGATTTGACTGTTACTATACTTAATGAACTTAAGGCTCATGTGAACCTTTCAATTCCTACAGCTCTCATCGTCATTAATAGATAATTACGGGTTTGTACGCTCTTAAACTCATAAATGTAAGTAAATTCTGAGCTTAAAGTATTCATTTTAGTATGCATAAAACATTAATTGATATACAGCTACGGTAGAACACTGCCATTCTTCACACTTGGTTGAACTATTATGAGATGAGCATAATTTTATATGCAATGAGTGTGGCCGCGCCGTTAAATCATTACAAAACATTTTTTTAGACACGGAAATATTGTATTAATTTGATAAGAGTTTTCGAACACAAATTTTAGGATCTAAATACAATACAGCGCTTGTCTACGGACATACGTAGAGGTGCTACGAAAATGCTACGCAGTTTATTTGGCTTGCATTTTAGAGAAATACTGGTCGCTACTTATGAGTTTAAGCATTTTTATATACAAAATACCCACAATAAATAGATAGGTTGAGAATACATAATTGTGTTAATTAAAAAATGACCACCATATTATTTTTAAAAAAGGAGTTTTGATTGTTCCATACGGATACTTTAAGACTGTGATCTATATCTGTGTATTTACAATCTTTATTTAAGTACAAAAATTATAAACTATCGAGGTTTCATATTCATAAAACGCTTCATTATTGTTTGATTGCAAGTTCGATACAAAATCCGTTATCCACTTGTGTAGATCCTGCGGTAAGTCACGAGCAGCAGGTATAAAAAACTCAGTCGTGAAAAATTATAAATAGACAAATCGAATGTGCGATCTCATTTGGCGTAGTGGCGAAGAGTTCACGTTTTGTGTTGTGGCGAGTAAGATAGGGATGGCGATTTGGGATCGATTAATCAACAAAAATCCTTAAAGCATCAATTTTTATCGATATTAAACAGTGACTTAATATCAGTTACTGTTTCTTTTCTGGCCGAATTTCTAGGCGCCAGAAAAAGCTTATAATATGTATTTTTTTCTTGCCGATTATATTGATTCTCATATATTATAATAATAAATCGAAGCTCTAAAGGTAATAAATACCCTTTATCTATACCCTATCATCTATTTATCAATAGTTCTCGATATTTAATGGGTCAATTTGTAAAACTTTAGAGTCGAATCGATTTCAAAATCGATATATTTCGGCAATAATCCCATCCCTAAAGCAAGGTTAGCGGCGGTCGCGCGGGCGTGAGAAAAAATAAGCGGCATGCTTCGCCTGTAATTGGTCTGATTGAAACGCGCCTCTCGTTCGGCGGTTCTTCCAAGAAGCCTGTCGGCTCGTTAGGGGACACTGTCCGCAGGGTATCCCTCCTCCCAGACCCGCTCCCTGCCGCATTCCTCGCCAACGAGGCCAACTTTGGCTCCAAATATTTTAAGTACTCATATAAATGCAACGAAATGTAAAGAAACCAGCGCCCAATATGATATTTAGTTTTGACATAACAAAAACATATGTGTTACGTAATAGATAATGTTTTAGAATGCAGTCGTCTGCCCTGAATGCACTTTAAAAACTACAGAGTAGCATGCATTACGTGTGAAGATGTGCCGTGCACTTATTATCTACGGGACGGCGGCGTCAGCCGGGGCCCCGGCGGGTGGCCGCGCCGCGCCAGAAATGCAACCGACATCGGTACGGTTGAAACATCGTGATGCAAATAGCAGAATTTGGTTCACTTTGCCGTAGATACGTGTGAAAACGTACAGGCTTATAAAGGCGATATTATGAGTCTTAAATACGATAAGAATTCTCGAGTTACGTTACTTTGTTGGCATGGCGACTTAAAATATAAAATTCTTGAAATTACTTTTTTTTAAATTAGATTACCATTAACGTGTAATTTAGAAATTACATAATGTCAAAGAATATATTAAGCATTCAATTAGTGTTTCATTTTATCTTTATATATCTTATTATATTAATAGCTTTAACTCAAAAACTTTTCGTATTAAAAACTAACTACTACTACTACACCTCAGTATAGAGGTTACTAGATAACGACTGCGCAATTTCCGGTCATACTGTAAACAACAACGCTTGTCTCTATGCAAGTAACTATATTTTAACTTGGGTTTAACAAATGAATAAACGTTCAAAGTACTCACCTACCATTACCGACTTATCGTTTCTTTGTAACACTTGTTTAATGATAAACTAGCCTTTTGTGATATTCCCTACACCGACTACATGATATAAGTACTTATTATAACCATTTACTAGTGTTTGAACTAAAATAAAGGTACAGTTGGAGACAGTATTCTTAGAACGTGGTGATATTTTTAATAGGCATGTTATTTATAACTGTCCTCTATCTCTCTTCATACAATTTGCAAGGTGCTTCATGATTCAAGATTGTATTTTCAGCAATATACTAAATTGACTATCTATGTATGAATGGAAAGGCATTTAAAAGCCATTTAGAATGGTTTCGTCAAAATCATTCCCGAACGAATCGATCGCGGACAATTTAGACTGGGATCATTCAGAGTTCGATCAATTAATGTACCGTCACAAATCTAGAATTCCAATCTCTCACGGATGTTCGCGGAGTGCCGAGACGACTGCGGCAGTTAGAAATCAGGCGAATGAACGTCACGAAAGCGTCTGGTGGCTGTACAGCGCCGCGCACCAGTTGCATCGGCGACTCAATACGCGTAACTGTGACTAATTAGATCAGCTGTTTACTTCTCATGTGTTAGAAAACTAATCAATAAACAACGCAAGCTGTGTCCAATCAAGCGTTGCACATGACACGTCTATGTAAAGACATAACTCACATACCTAAGAAGCCGTTAAGTAAACGTTAATACATAGTGCGCGTACTCGAACTCTATTACAGACTGAGTTAGTATATAAGGTATGGGAAATTAATTATACTGGTATGCATCAGACGGGCCGTGCTGTTAATGCAGATCACTATGATTTATTATACTTCCTATCTTTACACAAGAACTAAAATTTAAATTATCTCATAACTTATAAATAAAATTTATAAAGTATCAAATGTTAAATAGAACCCGTTTGCAGGTAGAGGACATACCTAATTTTATGAATTATGTTCTTATTTTGGGGTACCTACTATGAGTCGTGCATTTCGTGTATCGTTTGTATTTAATCAACGAGCAATTTCATATCTTCAAAGTATCAATAAACGATTATAACTTGATTCTATTAATATTGTTATCTAAAATTGAGCTAATGGATTTGTAACACCTAACATAAATAATATAATTATGAGTTTGTAAATACAAGGATTTCTACTAAACATTCAATGAAGAAAATAAGTGGAAAATAAATATATATTGTATAAGTTATGAATAAAACTTACGCAAAGATCTGTTAGGGTGATGCTGTTGGCTGTGTAGAAGACGAGTAGTTCCGCCGGAAGACCCCGGGAACTCGGCTCCCGAAGCTTGGACGCGAGCAGAAGGCATGCGGTGCCCAACAACTGTAGCTGGCTCTTGCTAACCGTGCACATGCTCAGGAATCGGTCCAGGTAAGACATCGCCAGAGGGAAAACTTCCTCTTGACAACTTTGGTCTTCGCATACCTAAAAAGAATTATTACATTTAATAGTTAGTCGGTTAGATTCTTAGAAGTAACGGAACGGCACTGCCGCACCCAACGTCGAGCTTATCACCCGGAATTCCTGATAACCTATATATTTCTATAAAATTGTAATGCACACTTATTGCGATAAATACGCATTACTTTCCTGCACTTTAATTTGTTATCAAAAACGGTTACTGCACGTCGTTACTTCGTAGGTAATTGCATGACTTGTAACATTTATCTCTTGAATTCAAGTCATTAACATCGGTAGGTACAGGTATATTGCGCAATAAAACAATTCTAAAATTTCACCGAAATCATTTCGGAAAACCAAATAATCTTTATCATCAACAGATAAATATTACATACTTAATATCAAAAGTTAGAATGCAATGATTATCTATACTACACAAGATAGTGACAATTAAATTTCTTTTATAGGCCTTTGCAATATCCGGAACTCAAAAACTAGATTTAAAACCGCCTCAATCTGACTGTTTAGTCGAAAGTTTATTTTCAGTCTTATTCATTGCAGTTTAATTAATGAAAGTGCATAACGTAGACGGAAGAAATATTTAATAGAGAGGTTATAAAATGTTACCCGCGTTTTGCGTACATGTAACCTTCGAACCAGGTTTTAATTTGATCGTAAATATGTTTAGTATATTAGAATTAGTCGGAAAGTACTGAAAAGTGAAAGCAGATGGTACTGTAATGTAGTCGTGAAGTAAGTGGAGAGTGTCACGAGAGATGTGGTACAATCCGCGCATAATTTCGCACGGTAACCCGAGGCGGCATACAAAACCTATTGTAGCTTCGTGAAAACATGTACCCTTTCTGTGTAGCTCAGCTGACTATCTCACGCTCGGCTGTCAGCTGATTAATTTACGTCGAAGCGAAAAAGGCCATTGTTCCGCCTTAAGCGCTCCACGTTACTTTACCGTATGCGATAACTACGTTTGAAAGAACCAAGATAATATTAATTAACTTAGAGGCTTAAAAGCGTCTATGACCTCTTCTAGTTCATCAACCATATAGATTACTGGTACGTCGCGAATAGAAAATTATACCTTAAGATAAAAAATTAGCAATAATAAAATTAACAAAGGTTAGACAAGGAAAGCAGAGCTTAACTATTCTTTGGAATTTATTAAGATTAGCCTGTGAATAATAGAATTATAAAATTCTTATTAACCATGAGTAACCGGCCCTAATTAGAAGTGTATTTTATGTTTATCGTATTTTTATAATATAAAAACGTAAGCACAAAGTAGGTACTTAATTTATCATGCACTGCTCAACTTTTAAGGAGGGACTTGAAATTAATTAATTGTGGGTACATCGAAATGTCAGTGACCTTACAGTTACGGGAATTGTTTCGGTCTGCTTGTGCTGAAATTTGGTATGCGACTGGTTTAGAGAACGTAAAGACACGAGGTGTCGGCAGATCGGCGCATGCGTCGCCGGCGCACTCGGCAAGGTATGACGTCAGCGCGAACCGTCGCGGTTGTCTCCCACGTGGCCGGAGACTTCACAGCTGACTGCTTTTATAAGACAATCGATATTTATTAACAAATCTTTGATAGTGATTATCTATACAACCGAATTTGAACAAATCACATCATACTAAATAGGCATTTATTGACGCACAAAACATAACATTCGTTCGTATTTTGTATTAGATACCTTGTTAGCGTTAAAATAATAATAAAGTACGTTATAATAACTATTTATTAGCGAAAGATAAGTGCGTGTCCGGCGTCAGCTGTGTGCGTGTCAAAATCAGCTGATTATTCAAATAGAACGAGCGAGTCGCATCGGTCGGCGACCGCCTGCGCGTTCCGGCCGGGGGCCCCTCGCGCCGCGCTCGCTCGCACCACCGGTACGTTTGCGAGTACATTCCGAGCGCACAACATTTCACTCACTACTTTATATACCCTAAGCTTGAACCTATCATACTTACTAAGTTGTACTCACGTACAATGATAATGATATTTTAGTGGTTATACGGCAATCGACATTAACAAATAACCGTATTTCGTTACGGTGCGTGAATGTAAATAGGATTAGAAATTAAGCTTATTTTTATAACAAGTAGGTAGGTAGGTAGGTACCGACATTGGTAACTGTTATTTCAATTGAGCAAAATGTAGTCACGTTGAAAAGTTAATCGGCAGAAAAGTCTAATAAGATTCTAATAAGGAACTGTGCAACTATGATCAGCTGATCATGTAAACAAAACAGCAAATGGTTTCGAATGACATTACGATACAATCCTCACCGGTTGTACCTATACATTTAACACTGAATACTAGTATGTCTTAATTATATCCCTTGTCATAGGTCATAGAACTGTAAATGAGTTTCTAGGTTGGCAAGAAGCGAGAGACGAGTGGCAAGGTCTCGCGAGAAGAGAGTGTAAGCTCAGCAGACGGTGGCGAAGGCATACGAGTGCCACCGATACCGGCGAGGGCAGCTGGAGCAGCTACACGTGGCCGGCGAGAGCTGAGTAACAAAATGGCGAACGATCGCGCGGGTGGTGCGGCGGGCCGGGCGGTGTGGGTGCGGCAAGCGCATGCGGCGCGGTGCGCTCACCTCTAGCATCCACTCGGCGACGATACGACGCATGTGAGGAGTGACTTCGGTCTGCACGGTGCCGAAGTAGTTGGCGGTGACGGCGTAGCGTTCCTCGGTGCGCAACAGGTTGTCGAGCACGCGGCGCCGCAGCAGCACGGGGTCGGAGGCGGCGACCCGGACCGCCGGCGAGGGACTCGGCCGGGAGCCCTCGCTTCCGGGGCTCACGCGCTCCGCGCACAGCAACTCCATGTCACACCGCACAGCGGCTTATCGAAGGCTCGCCTCGCGTGCGCGGATAGTGTTGTCGCGGACAGCTGATCGGGCGCGGGCGAGTCGAGAACGGAACGTAGTGTTGCGACGATGGCGAGAGCCCGAGTCACAATGAGCGGCCGACCGGCGCGCCTCGCCGGCGAACATATGATCGGCGGGGCGCGGGGCGGCGGGGCCGCCTGTGAGGCCCGCACGCAGGTTTCTCCCGATTCGACGTCGGAATAATAATACATAACACGTTTTCTTGCTCGCTCGCGCTCTATCCCAACTTTTGCCTCTCGTTCTAGTATTTACAAACTGAGATGAATTCCATGGACTGATTATAAATATGTGACCATATAGTCGGTATATTTCCCTGCAAATATAACCGATAATTATTTGGGCAAGTTAACATTTATTTTGTTACTCATGAATGTTATAATATCAGTTTCAGTTACAATACGCCTTAGAAAGCCTAGGTACCTGCCTACAAAGTATGGTGACAAGAAGTATATACAAATGTAACGGTAACCTGAAATATCTACCTTACTATTTCTGTGTTGATTAAGGACTTATGCTTACAGACAAAAAGGTACATGGAAACATCCTTAGCAAGGTTAGGTAAGAAACTATGTAGTCTACTTATGTCATGTAAGTAGGTAGTTATTTAAGTTCTTACTGAGCTTCAGTCTTAGGTACTACATACATATGTAGGTACTAAAAATGCATTGATGCATTGCTACATTTCCTATCCCGAAAGAATAAGCGTTTCTTGAATGGCGAGCCGAACCCCTCGGGCATGTAAAGCGCAGCGTATCTAATTCTGGTTAAAATAAATAGTTATGACTTTTGCCATAACTATAAGTACTAAATACTTTCTTGTATTATCATTGCCATAAGAAATCTTTCTATTTCATCAGCCCCTCATTTTCCACGGCGAGAACGGAAGTTTTAGTACGGCTAGAATTGAGGGCAAAGTCCATTACATCAGCCAATTATGAAGAATAATAGGGCATGTGAATTTCTTTGCGATATTGCCTACACGCTTAAAGCAAAGAATAGTTGAGTCCGTTCCTCCATCAGCCTTTTGAAGTTCTACTTTTAATGTCCTCCCTAAAGGTCTTCTTTTTACAGTATGAAAGTAGCAAACGAGCATGCAGCCCAGCTAATGGTAAGTCGCTACTGCCGCCCATGGACATCTGTAAACAACCCTAGGTAAGATCAAAGTGTCAACTAAGGATAGTCACAGATTCGTTGCTACCCCTAAGGACTAAGATGGAATGCCTCGGAAAAGTATGCTTCCCTTACCACACCCTTCAGATCAGAACACAGCAGCGCATAACACTGCTGTTATGAGGCAGAAATAGGTGAGGCGGTGGTGCTTCCGGAGTCGAACCACAAAGAGTTCTACCACCTTCAAAGGTCTACTCTAATGGGGGTTTTGGTCAATATTTACCGCGTCTTGCATGCGTGTTGATGACTGCATGCGTGTTAATTAGTGATAAGTATTACACAGGAAGACACTGTTGCCCATCTCCTGGATTTTCCTTTAGGCGCGTCCAAGATATCCTCGGCAAGAGGGAAATACACGGCCAATACCACACGGCACCATTGTATAATTCCTAATAAGTGTGGCTTTAAACACATAAGAAGTAGATCCTACGATAATTGTAAAGCGCAGCAGCAAATAGCATGGGATTGCATACCCACCCGAAGCCACAGAAGTTTTGCTACCTTTGAGAACTAAGTTGGAACGCCTCGTGTATGTAAATCTTCCTTACTGCCCCCTCTTCTATTTCCACATAATTAACATTGCTTGTAGTAAGTAGAAATAGGTGTGTCAGTGTCACAGAGACGAATGCAAAGGGTTTTACCATTTTCAAATATTTATTCAACTTTAATAGTAATAAATAATTTAATATTATATAAATATTATTTATTTATAAATCCAAATAGCAGTATGATAAGAATCTTACTTAAAGAAAACCACAGTTTTTACATTGAATGTTTCTAATAGATAGTTATAAAATATATCTTTGTCCATAACTACAGTGCGTGGTCAACGTTTGAGGATAAAAAATGTCATATCAACTGCTTAAAGTTATTTATAGGTATATATTTGATTACCTAATCAAATATATAAACTAACCAAAAATACATTACATTACCTAAACGTACATTTAGGCAATGTACCTAATATATTTTTGAGTCTTATCTGACTCAATAATGTTTTCTGGCACTATTGGGTACTCGCTTTTTATTACAGTTAATAACATGAAGGCGTCAAGGTTTGAAATCAGAAATCTTCGTGGTTCGAGTCTGGAAGCACTACAGCCATACAGATTCTGCCTTATAAAGGGAGTGTTAAGCGCTGTTTTGTTCTGGTTTGAAGGACTGTCAGTTCGGGCCGACCTCATATAGGACTGATCTGATTGAAGGTGTTCATTGTCATTTAAGTATAAGTATAAGGTTTCGGCGTAACT
>MOOZ01000678.1:543462-561300 GCA_002930495.1 Cecropterus lyciades | reverse complement strand
GGGTCTTCTCTCAGAATGAGAGAGTTTCAGGCCATAGTCCACCGCGCTGGCCAAGTGCGAATTGGTGGACTTCACACACCTTTGAGAACTTTATTTTTAAAGAATCTCAGGTGTGTACGTTTCCTCACGATGTTTTCCTTCACCGTGAAGCAGTGATAATTAACTTCTAATACGCACATAATTTTAGAAAAATCAGTGGTGCGTGCCTGGGATTCGAACCTCGAACCCTCCATTGAGAGGCCGAGTTTCAACCATTCGGCTATCACTACTCCATTCCTATTATCCTAATTGCAACATTACTTCAAAATTCGACTTTTTTATACATATAACAAGTTCTACACACACAAGTGAATAAAATACTAAACTACTTGTATCGTAATGTTAATTAAAAACAATAAGTAATTCGCATTTAAATATGCCTAGTAGTTTAAAGTACGTAAAGTCAAAATATTTTTTGTAGCCCTTGTAACAAAGGAATTCTGGCTTTTGTAATGCGGGCTTTGCATCGATTGTCACCCACGACTTGCTGTAAAAGCGTAATCCATTTTTGTTCCGCAAAGCGTTCTGATAGGTGTCATTCACATCGCTTTTAGATATAATCTTCAAAACTAGTTATTCTCGATAATCCAATTTTAGTAAGACAGTTCCTACAGGAAATTGCTTTATAAGCCGTTACAAATTGCCTTTATTAAGTCTCGTCACAGGTTTTGTACATGAAAATACATATCTACTACATTTCTTTTTATAATATTGAAGTAGCAATGAGCAAACTGTCCGCCTGATGGTCTTGGATAAGTATGTCTCCTTACCACACTCTTCAAACAAGAAATCAGCAAAGTTTATCACCGTTGTTATTAGGCCGACTGGTGATTATTAATGTCTATACTTCACATATATGCTGTACATCTACCTATTAACTTTATGATGTCACATTATTAGCACAATGCAGATATTATTTCAGTGCTATTGATAGTAGTTTTCATCGGTACCACTCGTTATAAGCATCATCAACATTAATCAATATATGATTTTTCCTTTGCAGTAGGTATCACTCATAAATCCTGTATTATATACTAAGTAATGTATTCATTTCATTTCATTTTCATTCAATGTATTCGCACATGACCAAGGCATTCGATTATGTAGATCATAGAATATTGATCAATAAATTAGAAACATATGGACTGAGGAATAATGTACTTAATCTTATTAAATCGTATCTGACTGGCAGACAACAAATAACAGAAATAAGTAAATTAGACATTATTAGCAAAACTGTTGAAAAATACTCATCTGATCCTAGAGAAACTACGTATGGTGTGCCCCAAGGTAGTATTCTAGGACCCTTGTTATTTTTGATATACATCAATGACTTTCCTAGAGCAATAAAGGAGCCTATGGTACTATTTGCCGATGACAGCACTGGTATATTTGTTAATAATAATTCACCGACTTATGAAAACGACATTAACAATTCTCTTAAAAATTTAATACAATGGCTTGATAATATTACTTAAATAAACCTTAAAATTAACTTAAATAAAACGTGTTTTATGAAGTTTGCGAACAAAAACGCAAAACCGCAGGATCTCAATATTTGTTACGAGGGTAAGTCGATTAGTGAAGTAAAATCAACTAAGTTCTTAGGTATTTACATTGATGATAACTTCAGGTGGAAAACACAAGTTGAACATGTCATTGGCAAATTAAATAAATTCTCTTATGCTTTACATATGTTGCAGAAGATTGCTAATATCGATACGACTGTCACCGCCTATCACGCTTATATAGGGAGTACTTTAAGATATGAAGTTGTCTTTTGGGGTAACGCTACGGGAGTTGATAGTATTTTCAAAGCACAAAACAAATGCATTAGATCTATATGCAAATTACAATCAGATGAATCATGCAAGACCTATGTTCAGCAATTAAACATTTTGACTCTACCTTCTATATATATTTATAAAGTAGCCCTGCTAATGAAATATGACATTAATGAATATGAAAAAATGACGATTAATCCACGTAAAAATAGGCTAAAAAATATTTACTCTAGGACTAAATTGTTCCAAGATAGTATATTTTGCGTGGGACCTAAAGTTTATAACGCTCTACCTGATCACATCAAAAGTAAAGATGGATATGATTTTAAAAGAACACTTAAGATTTACTTAATCTAAAAAGCCTATTACTCTCTTAAAGATTTTCATGATGACATTACCTAGAATAATGATGCCTAATGACTATAAATATTGATATATGTATATTGTAATAATAAAAAAATTAATTGAATCGTGACTATGTCAGTACATAGTCACGATTCAATTAATTTTGTCAATTCAATTCAAAACGATTCAATTAATTAATGTCAACATCCTAATATCTAAATAAAGTCAGTACTTTATTTAGATATTAGGATGTTTACATTTCATATTGTAATTAATTATTGGAAAGTATTTTATTAAAACGAAATCAATGAGTATTATGATAAGTGTGACTAATCTTGTAAATTAATATAATAATGAATTAATAATACTAAGTACCTACAATTTGGCGAACTTATTTTGTTACCACCGATCATTTGTACCCATTTTCAGGCAATAAAAGATTTGAATTTGAATTTCACAGCTCACGTTCGCTTATAAATACTCGTTAAGGCGCTAAGATCGATAAGCGGGTTCTGTTCAACTGATAAAATAACAGATGAAGAAAAGATGAAGCATGAAAGACAACCATGGCTTGGAAAAAGATCATGGCCCTAAAACAAGTAAGGATTACGATTGTGTTTAGTCCATTAGTTGTATGACTACATAGGCACATAACGTAGACCTAGTCGACAAAATTCAATCTCAGTTGCTCTGTCTACAGTACTAATGAGTTAGTTAGTAGTTTATTCTATGACGATTGAGAGAAAGGAAAACTCTAGGTTCAAAAGCCATTGGAGTGAGAAAAGTAACACTTTGGAATGGAACGGACTGATTGATGTAACTATTTTCTGCGATTAATTTAAGATGTTAAGATTGTTACAACGCTATAAAATAAGACTAGAAAAATATTTTTAACCAATTATTTATTTGTAATTCCTTATCAATAACGACGGCTTAGCCGAATGTCAATCGTACATCTCCATTCACTCTACTCTACATATTAATCACTTCACTTCCTATTGTCACCATATTAGAGCACCTTACAACTACTATGTTAAGATATTTTAAGGAGGAAAACAATCATTGAGCACACATCACTCTCAACTTAAATTCTTTTAACTTTTTTTCTTCTTTGTAAATTAAAGTTATGTTGTCATTTTTGAAATCTATAGTTAAAGTAAGGACAGATTAAACGCGTGCACTTTTGTTGAAAAGTCAATTTAATCTTTCTTAAGTTGTAAAGATATTAGCTCAGTTATTACATGTTTCTCATACTGAATCACTACTATCACTGCCAGAATAGTTCGCTACTAGAGATAGTCCAGAAGTTGGCGCACTAGACTCTGACTTCTTTAATGCTCCTGTAGGTACATCTTTAGACCCTGTTGGAAGATTATTCTTTGATGTTTGAGAACTACTTGCTTCACTGTCATTCTTAACAACAGTTTCAGGTGCTTTTTTGCTTTTCACAAGATTAACCAATGGATTCTTCTTAGATATAATTCCTATACTTTTATTCCACGATTCATTCTTTTTATTTTGTACTGGTTTTGTGTCTTTGTCTCGTTTGGCAACTTTAGCCTTTGGCTCCCCTTCATCATTTACATCCTCGATAATTTCTTCAGTAACTACTTTCGTTTTAGATGTACTACTAAATTTTATTGATCTGAAATTAAAAACATATATTTTTTTAATCATACAAATTACAAAGGTCTGGATCATGATAAAAGCAATAATGTGAGATATAATTATTTTATTCACAGATTATAAGAAATAATGTATATGGAAATGGAAAAATCATATAGGTTTGTTTTCTATATTCGAGACCTTCATTGCATAAACTGATTTGCTTCAAAGCTATCTTAAAGAAAGGAAAACAGTATATTGGTAGAAAGATATATTAAGCCATAACCATTTCTTAGCCGTAATCCACTGCTGGAAGTAAGTACTACCAGCAGTAGATTACTGTGAATTAGTTTCTACCCAATATTTTTTCTATAATTCCAAAATATTGTAAATGAACCGTGAGGTTCATTAAAAACAGTTCACAAAGTTGTGGTTTCCATGCACTCCATCATATGACTTAAGACTTAAACTATTTTGAGATTGTTGCAGATGAAGTTGACAATAATATACACAGTAGTTGCTATACAAAGGCACTATGCTTTGTTCCCATTTATAAATTCATAATTGAATTCAGCTGACACATATATTAAATGATTTTATAATAATAAGTACTTAACAACAATTACTAACAATTAAGTATTTAGGAGAGGTAATGCATCTGTAATTGCCTTCAAGTAGAACCAGGCAGGAGAGGAGTACTTACTATCAGGTGAATCAGTGAATACTTCCAAGCTCCTTTGTATTTCATGGATTGTAGTTAGTCATCTCCTAAAATACTGGGGATACTCCCCAGTATTTTAGGGAGTACACAAAGACAGCAAGGGTTTTTTTTTTAATAATATGGAAGTAGCAAACGAGCATGCAGCCCACCTGATGGTAAGTGGCTACTGCCACCCATGGACATCTGTAATTAACGCTTGGTAAGATCAAATACTCACCTAATGTTACCCACAGATGCATTGCTACCCCTGAGGACTAAGATGGAATGCCTCAGAAAAGTATTACTTATTCCTTACTACACCCTTCAAACCAGAACACAACAGCACATAATACTGCTGTTATTAAGCAGAAATAAGTGTGGTAGTGGTGCTTCCAGAGTTGAACCACAAGAAGTTCAACCACCTTCAAAATTTAATAAATACCATTACTTATTTATTGCTTGCTACTTTATTGCATAATGTTAATAAATACTATTTATTGATCTATTGATTATTGAATAGAACTCTAAAATTTTAGAACATTTTAAAATTGTTACATACTTTATGAAATCATCATCCTCTTTTTTCTCCCTGGCCTTCCTTTCTTCCGTTGTCTCAGGCTGGTACTGCTTCAGCATGCCCTCATAGTCAACAGTGCGTTGTCTCCTATTCAACTCTTTTAATTCCTCCAAACTTTCCAACAGCTCTATTTCTTGTCTTGATTGTTCTGTTCTGTATTCTGAAAATCATGATTTTAATTTAAATATTTTCTCCTGTTTTAAGTTTTGTGAATATGGACAAAATAAAATCATTACTAATTAAACAATGAGGGCCATAAAAATATTGTTTTTTTAAATAAATATACAAGCATGCAGTACATCTGATGGCAAGTCATCTTTGCCACCCTATAAACATTACTAATCAACCATACAAAGGATTGTATGACTATCTCACAGATGTGCCGCAGATATGCTGCTATGCCCAACAAGTAAGATGGAATACCTGGTATAAGCCCACTCCTTTTCCAAAGCAGAACACTGTATAATGCTTGTAGCAGGAGGGTCTCAGAGTTGAATCATAAGAGATTCTTAAAACATCAAAATATATCAGAAGGTGGTAGAACGACCACCGAACGATGAACGACCGGAGGTACCACAATCACACCTATTACTAGTGAGAAACAGTTCATGCGTTTCTGTAAAACAGTGAGGTTGCGGGCTCATTTTCATACGAGGCAACCATCTTAGTCCTTGGGACTTGCACCACATATGTGATTAACAGTAAATAACATGTCTGATCTATTTGGCATTGCTTATAGATGTTTGCGGGTGTCAGTGCCTACTTATCATCTGATGGACTGCATGCTCGTTCACTCCTCTAACTTATCCAAAAAAAAAAAATCTTAATCAAAATAAAAAAAATTGGAATACCTAGCAGCTTCATAGGATTATTTGCTTCTTCCTCCTTCTGTTCCTCCTCTTCCCGCTTAGCTTGCTCCTCAGCCAATTTCAATGCCATAAAGTTCCTTGTAGCACCTGCCTCTATTTCATAGTCAGTGTTCTTAGGGTCTGTTTTGAACGATATCTCTTGCAAGCACCTTGTACACTGAAAAGTATTATTTATTTATATAGGAAAGTAAATGATAGAAAGAGTGGGTCTAACACAATACATACATTATTCACAAGTCTCTGAATATTTATACAGAATCTATATATGCAAAATATATATGTAAATCATTATTGTACCACAAAACCATTGACAATAAAAATAGCAGTTACATAGTCTAAAGTACATTGGTCCAACGGTGTTATCACTAAAATAGCAATGTCTTCTAGACAACACTTAAATGGTCTAGAAGAAGAAAAGTAGGGGTGTGTTATATTTATATCTCTGAATTCATTATAGTCAAAAAAGTCTAGTAAAAAGGATGTGAAATATTTATAAGTCAATAGTGATTATTATAACATGATATGGTATTATGTGTCAACTTATATATATTATGTTTAGAGTATTTTTAAATGACATCGCAGCAATGTTCTATGTCTCAATTTCTCTATTTTGGGTCTCTCCCGGATGCTAGGCATTGGTCTCTGCCAAAATAGATATAGCATATTAAAACTTCATAAGGACAGAGTATAAGAATACTGCTGGCAAAGCATAAAGTATTTCAGGTACAACCCTTTCTTATCCCACTACTGGGCGCTGTTCTGGGTACTGTCTAAAAAATATATTCCACTTATATTATTATAATGCACTCTCCTTATATAAAATAAGTATATAAAGTATATAAATATCCATACTTTTATATAAAACCGGTAAATCCTTATGCCCAAGTAATCTTCGTTCTCAACGTCCTCTTTTCTAGCGTTAAACTTCTTTCCTTTGTAAATATATTCGCCGCAAGTTGCGCATCTCATATTAAATGGAGCCATCAACCTTACTGTGTACTGGCGATTTTTCGCCAATTTCATACGTGGGATCTTCGATGGATCGAAGTCCGGGGGATAATATTTCTGAAAACATATAGCCATTTATATTAGATTATTGAAGCAGACATTATAAAATATTATCAACATTATTATAACCTACAGTCTTATCAGATATCGATATAAAGTATGTACTCACGTTTAAAACTTTTCTTTCAGACATGTTGACTTAAGTTAAATCAGTTTGTTGTTATGAAACGATAGAAAACCTATTTAATTAACCAATTTTAATTTAACTAACAAATACAAATCTCAAACTATAAAACATGTTTGTGACAACGACGTTTAGATCGTTTAGACATATTGTGAACTGTCGCTAGTGTCATTTTCATTTTTGTCAGTTGTCATCATTGTCATCATTTTTCTTTTCTTGATGGCTACGTGTATAGTCCGGGATCCGTCATTTTTACCACTAATTACTATCAAGAAAATTTTTCGAGAGTAACTTCAGTTCAATGAGGCGCCCAACTTCTTTTCTAACAACGATTCTCGATTGTGGTAGCTAAAGAAGGTAGCAGGAGCTCAGTATCATGTTAATTTGACGATCTTCAAAAATTTATTCTTAACCGGTTATTTTTGGGTAAATATAAGATCTTTATCTAAGTTTTTGGAAAAAATAGTTGTTCTACAAAGATATGGTTTAATGACACAGTCCACTTTTTCCAACATGTGTCAATAACGACGAGTATTTTTTTAACAATCGTTAAATCAACATATTCTATCCGTGCTACCCCTTTTAGTTACCATAACCAAGACTTTTCGAACAGGAAATTATTGGACGTCTCATCGAAACGAAGCTATTTGCGAATATTTAGCTGGATAGTAATTATTTTTACATCAGGTATTTGTACTAATCTTTTGGTCGTGGAACTGGGACAACTTACCACGTAATTTGTAGGACAATGTGGCTGTTAAATTTTAAAAATATTATGTAAGAATCAGAAAAAAAGCTGGATAGTAATAATTTTTCATGAGCATGGTAAACAATTTCATATTTTTTCGAAAACCTTGATATAAATATTATATAGATATTTACCAAAAAAGAACCGGTTAGGAATTAATTTTTGATTATCGTCAAATTAACATAGTATTCCTGCTACCTGCTCTTTAGCTACCATAATCGAAAGTCGTTGTCAGAAAAGAAGTTGGGCGTCTCAACTCTCGAAAAATTTGCTTGATAGTAATAAGTGGTAAAAATGGACACCGGATCCCGGACTAAGGAATAAAACTCAGTGCTCAGTTTGTAACAGTTTTAATCCACTAGTCAATCCAAAGTATATTTTACATAGGACCGAAATGTGGTTTTCAAACTTAATGTAGTTTCTATTAGTGGCGCCACTTATTCAAAATCCCAGCTAGGGGAATGTTCGTGTTCCCCAAAATCGAATAGTGCCTATAGACAATATACCATTTTGTTCCTGCAGACGTGTGGTCTGCACAATGGTTCATGACCACCGGAATTTCCGGGTACATAATATATATTGGTAGTGTGGTTCGATACAGGCCACATCGCAGTTAAATTCAAGCAGGAGACACGACGCATGCATGACAGGCCTTTTTTGCAAAGACATAATTTATAGCCGCAACGCAGCTACAAGAAACTGCAATGAGGCTATTCACACGTAAACATAACTTGCAGTCATTTTATTGCTGTGATGTGATGTGGTACGTGTGAACTTATTCAAACAGTACGAGTTCAATGTTTATTAAAAGGAAAACGAAGAAAAAAATGTATAACATTAGCAAAACGGACATGACAACATTTTATTTAACATAAAATACGAAGTCAAAAATAATTTTACTTAAGACTGTCACATTCATTTTTACAACTTTTTGAACTGAAATTTTTCCATATACCTGCAGTGTCTCAGAAAAATAGGAATTTCCTGAAAATTAAAAGTTATATTTTAACCATATAATTTGAAAAGTTATATCAACATTCCGGCATAATGATCTCGTTACATATTTTCATCATCTTAATGGGTCGAGGCCAAAGAAAAATAAAGTAATAGATAAAATAAGAGCTAAAATATATATATATATATGTGTAACAAATATTGGTTATGTTGGGCAAGAGAGTTAATTTTTTTTTTGTTGTAAGCTAAAGTTAAATTAAATTGGGAAATTTACTGGCCATAAAACTAATGTTAATAATAAATATTATCTATAAATTAGAATTTTTTTCAAGGATAGATGGACCGAGTGTTTGTGTTACACTTTTTAATATATCACCTTTCTCGTCGATTGCCGCCTGCAGCGAGTTCATGTTCGAGCGCAGCGATCTTCTCCTCTTGTCGCGTGCGCTGCGCCTGGGCGCGTCTCTGTTGTTCCTCCAGCGCTAGAACGATCTTCTCCAGCCGGTGAATCTGCTGTTGCTTGTTCTCCAGGGTTGCAAATAGTTCTTGGATCTCGTCGGCTTTCGCCGCAATCTGTTTGTTGACCTGTTGTTTACGGAAATATGTATTTGTTATGATATTTTTCATAAATCATTATTTGATTCCATACTTTTTCCTGTAAAATTTTGATGAAGTAAGTGCGGACAAGTAGAGAAATAAATAGAGTTCTATTTTTCAATTATTTTGTTTATAATTAGAAGAGATAACAAAACAACTAGTTGGTATAATAATAAATATTTAGACAAAGATAAACATAAGTAATAAAAACCTGAATTTTCTTAGTTTAGAAAATGAAAACAAAAAGTAAATAAACATGAATCTCACATCATCTACAATTTTCATTCGGTGCTCAAGATCTTGCTGCAAAGTGGAAAGTTCGCGGCTCTGCTCAGTTTCTTTATTTTTGAGCAAATTGATCAGTTCCTCGCGGACCTAAATAATCCACACAATTAAAAGAAAAAAATCTTGAATATGTACATACAAAAAAATGTTCATTCTTTTTAGACTGACATTTGATGATCAAGAATATGTAACCTTTATAACTCTTGCCTGGGCACGTGATGTCTTATCTTGTTGTTCTAGTTGCTGATCCTTCTGCACAAGCATCTCCGACAATTCTTCGTTTTTGTGCACGGCTTCTAGTAGTCCCATTCTCAAATTCATGATCTGAAAATTTGATAAATATCTATTATTAAGCCAGTTTCTTTTTTCACAAAAGTTAAATTACTATTGAAGAGGTGTAGGTCATAGGTAGATGAATACATACATAAAACAATAAAATATATTTTTTAAAAGTTACGATTGAATTTGGAATACAGTAAATATTAGGAACCTAAACGAAATTAATCTAACATTATCAGCTTTGGTCATAAAAATATATTGATTACGGGTACGACAAATTCATACGAATATACATATTATATAAACCTCTTGTTGCAGATCCTGATAGCTGATGCCGTTTGGTGATTCCTGACAATTAGCTACAGCGCGGTTATGTGCTTGTAGATCTCGCACATACTGTTCGTACTGTATTACTTTTTGTTCGCTATAATTGAACAATTCATTAAATAAATCAGACACATTAAGCTTAATATATTTGATTTTAGGCCAATTGAATACATAATTACTTCAATTTAATGTTTTTCGTCAATTCTCTTATTTGTGCATGCATCTTGCTAACTATTTCTTCTTTACTCAGAAGCTCAGCTGCTAACTTTTGTTGCATTCCTACTTTGTTGTCTGACTCCTATAAAATAAATTGGTTAATCATAAAGTATTAATTCTTTAAAATATTTTTAACTGTAACTATATTTACCGATATTTTCGTAAGTGATTCCAAAAACCTAGCTTTCTCTCTTTTACATGCGTTCACTTCGTCTTCTGTTGTGCGTAAAATATCTTTTGTTGCTTGTAATTCTGCCCATAAGTCCATTTCTCGCTCGGTTGGTAATTCTGTAAGTAAAGTACATTTTATTGATGTTATATTTTGAATCTTAAGTCTTAAATCCAGACATTTCAATCTCACCTGGATTTGGTTTGCTATTTTCGAGTTCTACAATTTTATTCTTCAACTCTCTAATAGTAAACTCATTATCTCTTAGAGACTTTTCAAGAGATTTCTTTTCTTCTTTCTCCTGTGCTGATTGCTTTTTTTCCTCTTCTATTGCAGCCATCAGTTCATTTACTTGATTTCGTAGCTCATATGCAGCTGAGTTGTGCTGAGTGTGCATTGTTTCAATTTGATCCCTTAATTCATTCACCCTACAAAATTCATTCGTATTTAGGGAATCTTACCTTGTACTTATAGCAATTATTACAAATTATATTTGTATATTTGTTCATTAAAATTAATCATTTTTTATTTTACATTTTTTAAATTTTTGAGTTAATTTTTATCTGACAGAATCGATATTATAAGAATCGACCATAAAACCCTGTTGTGTAGGTAAATAAAGTAAATTAATATAATAAATTGGACTCACTCGGCTTGAAGAGAGTCCCGTTGTTGACATAATTGGGAACTAGCCATTTCCCCTGTTTTGAGAGACTCTTTTAGCTTCCTTGCTCTAGCTTCTAGATGAACCTCTTTTTGACGGCTCTGAAATATAACGCTGATTAAATAATATCAGATAAGTTTATAACGTGAAGAGCTATGTGAAGAGTAGGATATGTGTAATATATTAATGTTTGTTAAACTGGGGAAAACACTTAAAATTTCTTCATACAAACAGCTAGGCCTGCTGATCTGTAGTCAAAATTACATTCCAGAATCCTCCGTGGGTCGACTCAGCAGGTACCACCGATACAGTTAAATCTGCATCAAGAATCTTACAATCTTACAGCAGTTGTTTATTTTTTCCTTTTTTCAATTTAGAGGATGTGTAATGGTGTTACAGTTATAGGAGTTCCAACAGTTGTGGAGTGTTTTATTTATGGGTATAGCCGAATTTTTCGGCAACCTCAAATTGGACTCGCAATTCTGGTGTTGATTACAGATTTTTACAGACAGTAGAGACCAGTCCACTCACCATCAGAGGTACTGCATCTTCATTTGCAGCTTCTATATTAGAAACTAGGGAAGGACTGAAACTGGTTTTTCAAAACAAAACTAATACTTTTTAGATTTATGAAAATTTACACAAATTGTAATTTAGCGATTTTCAGGCTTCTAAGAAGACCACTAAACTCTTTTTATTTCTATTTTTTAATTCATTAACATCTACAGCATGTAAGGAAATTTTATGATTAGGATTTGAAATAAAAAAATAATGAAACATCGACCTGTCGATCCTTGTTTTATCGACCAGAATTCGTCCAGCAGCCATAGCTACCACCACCCCAATCGCTTGATGTCGATCGAGGACATCGGTCGAATGATTTGTGGGTACCAATTTTTGCGCATACCTGATCTTCTAAAGATTTGACAGTGCCTGTGAGGCTGGCTATGCTCGCCTCTGCTTCGCGAAGCTGTCGATCCATTTTACTGATGCGCATGCGAGCCTGACGCAGCTGCGATTCAGTTGTCGCCAATTTATCTTTTAAGGCAGTCTTCGCATTTCGTTCCTCGTCTAATTCACGGCGTAATTCCTATACAGTTGCACAAAATACGTAAACGAATTTAATGACGAATAGATTTGTATTAAAATCTGTATTTGTATATATACACGTATGTATGTGTATATATTTATACTAATTTTGTTATAATATTAATGATAGGATACTTATCACAGAGTAGACTGAAATGTATGGAAATGTGGAATAATAATGAATAATATTCTTGTATACCTCAAGAGCTTTAGGAGTTTCAGGCGCAGGGCGATGTTCATGCACTTCCTGCACGACATTGACGCGGGCCTCAAGTTCTTGGCGGAGACGCGCCACCTCACGCACCAACGACTCACCCACAGTAATCAGCGCGGCTCGCTCTCGAAACGCCCGTCTGCGTTCAAATAGACGTTCACGTTCGATTGAGAAAGAAAATACAAAAGGGAAAAAAAACATTTTGATTGAGCAGATTGATTAAAACTATATAGATTTTAATCAAGCTGCTCAATCAAAATGACTAGACCACACTGTACTAGAATGCCTTGTGGTCTGAAAACTTTAAATTCAACTGTAATGTGACTTTACTCATGAAAAATTGCTGTGCCCAATTTTAATTTTAATAGCTTTAATAATTTATTAAAAATAACTTCCCACTTGGTTCATTAGTAGATATGTATGAGTCAAAATTTTCTAAACCCCAACCGATAGTTTTATGCAAATTTTCAGCTCATTAACTTATATACTTTGAACTGATATAATTACTTAGAGAGTTGCGTTATCATGTCCACCGCATCATTTGCTTGGGATTTAAGTTCCCGAAGAGCATCGCAAAGTTGAAGGCCCTGAGCGTTGTACTGAGCTATACGTTCCATTTCTTGTTGTCCTAACTCCTGAAATAGACCCATAATTTTAGTAAAATTTAAATATGTTCTAAGATTCTAAGTAGGTTCTTTACTGCATATTTCTTGAACGTCAATAATTTACTATAGGTTCGTGCTGCATATGCGGAAGAAACGACGAAAGATTTCTATAAAACACATTATTTTCATAAAAAAAATATCTTACTATAATAGAACATATAATGAGCGGGAATTAGTTCAAACCACACATCTTCATTATTCAAGTTATCTATTGTTTTATATTACTTACGCCTTTTTAAACAGCGTCAATTCAATGATTTGTTTAAATTTCATGTCTGGAAAATTAATGATCTGAGAGCAGGAAGTGTAAATAATTTATAAATTGATTCTTAAAGGGTATAAAGGATATTACAAAAATATACTAAGAAAAGTTAAAAAATCATTCGAAAAAAGACTTAGAAAACCATAACCACACATCGGGGCCAATCTCAGCTATTGACAGTGCAATTACTACGAGTTTATTAGCATCATTGCAAAAGTACATTGCTAGGTATAGCCGAAAAAAAACATAAATGTGCCATTTACATCGTAATGTTTAATTAGGCTGAAACGTAAACTATGATTGTTTTGAAGAATAACTCATACTAGGGCACAGATTTCACAATAACTAATTACGTTATAATATAAGATGTGTTGCACTCCTTCCTGAAATACAAAAACTTAATATATAATTATTGTTACAAAGTTAATACCTGCTGAGTAATAATATCTTTGATCCAGTCAATGATTTCTTGCCGTGCCGAAAACGCCTGTATGCAAAGATCGGCAAAATATGTTGGAACACTCAGAGCTTTTGCTTGTACTTCTGCCAACGCGCATTCATCTACCATGAGAGATATTCAGTTAGTTAAGATTTATTATGAAGTTAAAAATAAGGAAATAAATATCCGACATAATATATGTACCTACGCGTAATAAACTGCGTTTACCTATATCTACAGACATTAAACGAATGAATGAATGAATGTACGGGACGTGTCACCCTCCGGGTTACTCTATGCCACGGCTAAGTGCCAGACACGAGTCTTGGCAATATTATTGATAAGTATGGCCAGTGATTAGGTGACCTTATTATATTTATTTAAACGACAACACAAAAAATGTTTTAATGAACAATATTAAAACATTTTTTGTATGCCACGGCCCGTACCTGACACGTTTAATGTCTGTAGGTATAAACGGGGCCTTATACAACACAAACGCGGATCTTAGTAGTTAGTGTAAGAGAAAATATTGTAAATGACAATTTGTAAGTGCCCCCGTAGGCCTATGCAAAATAAAGACATTTCATTTCATTTCAGTAGGCAGAAAAAATAATATTTTTTTACGCAATATCATTATTTTTTTATAGTACGAAAGTAGCAAACGAGCATGAAGCCTACCTGATGGTAAATGGCTACTGCCGCCTATGTACATCTGTAATCAACCCCAGGTAAGATCAAACTGTCACCTAAGGTGAGCCACAGATGCGTTGCTACCCCTGAGGACTATGATGGAATACCTCGGAAAAGTATGTCTCCCTTACCACACTCTTCAGACCAGAACACAACAGCGCATAACTCTGAAGTTATAAAGCAGAAATAGGTGTGGCGGTAGTGCATCTGGAGCCGAAGTACAAAGGGTTCTACCACCTTCAGGCATTACAGGCACGGTCCGTCTCTGCGCCTTGTTACAAAAAATATAAGTAGGTTCAAACACATTGTACGAGAAAATAACATTTTATCTCCCAAAGCCATTTGCATATATACGAGTATATATATATACATGATGATCGCCACCATGATCCATGGTTGACTGGCAGAGAATGCCATTGCTCATTAAGTTCATTCTTGTAACCCATAGATTAAAGTGTTTCAAAAGAGTAAGTATTCTTACCGACAGGTGCAATGGTGTCCATCACGCGCGCAGCTCCGTCAGTGGCGGCGGCTGCAGCGGCGTCGCGACACAGTTGGGCCACCTCATCAGCCGCCCAGTCACCCACGTTGAACACCATGAACTCTTGAAGCTCCTCCCCGCCGCTCGCTATACCCTCGCGTAACATATGCTCTCGTAAGCTCCGCAGTCCTTCAAATACTTCCAGAATTGCTTGCTAAACAAAAAATAAATACTGTAGCATCATACTTAATAATGTGTAACGTAGCGGTGGTGAGATGCTCTTATGTGGAGAGGTGCGGTGACGAGAGCGGTGAGATGAGGCGAGGGGGGTGAGGAGAGGAGAGGTGTGGTGTTTGACGTTGACGTTTGGCAGAGCTATCATTATATATAAAATAAGAATGAGAACAATATAATTTAATAGTCAAATATTCCTAAAAAGTGTATTTTATTTATCGCATGTCCTTTCCGTCGTTATAAATGTATTAATAATGAATCAAAATTTTATTAAAGACTGGCCTTTTTGTAACTACATAAATGCAAAGGAATATCAGGTAACCGTGAGGTGAAATACCTATGGCAAAACCGAGGCTGTAAAATGAGACGAATATAGGGGGCTTTTCATCATTTTCACCTTATATACTTTATGAAGTACTAGCTGCGCCGCGCGGATTCACCCGCGTAAGTTTCGACCATGATATATAGCCTATAGCCTTCCTCAATAAATAGGCTATCTAACACCGAAAGAATTTTTCAAATCGGACCAGTAGTTCCTGAGATTAGCGCGTTCAAACAAACAAACTCTTCAGCTTTATAATATTAGTATAGATACCTAGAGGGTGGCAAATCCAACCAAGACCACGGACGGTACAAACGCACGCTACGCCTTAAATTATTCTTTTCGGAAATGAAATAGCTTTGATACCATTTTTACTTTGGTCGGTTCATGATTTTTTTTTATATTGCCTCATTTATTTATTTTTAAGTTAAATAAAATTTTAATACCTGCTTCAAATCCAGCTCCCTCTTCATGCGTTGATATTGTTCTTGTTTTGTCATGAAAGCACATTTCAAGTCGTCATTCTGTGCTACAGAACATGGTTTAACTAGAGATCCACTCACTGGCGTAAGGGGTCTCTCAGATTTGGAAGTAGGCGTTTTAGGCCTAGTGACCGTACTTGTGCGTTGTGGAGTATTAGGGCGACTGACGGGAGTATTATGACGTTGCACCACATTAGCAGGAGTGGAAGGTCGACTTTGCATACGTGGAGTTTGTGGACGACTCGATACACTCTTAGGGCTTTGAGGTCGACTCCCTACGGTTGTATTTTTTGAATTTGTTTTTTCTAAATCTAAAACGAAAGAAATATTTTATCACGATGTTTTTTAAGTAAGTATTATACTTTTCAGCTAACTTACCAAATAGTAAATTACAATTTTCCTCAGTTTTAGATGGATTATCAGTGCCACTATTTAGATCTGTAAAAATAAACATGATCGAGTGATTTACTTATACCAATTGGAATCTGAAATGAATTTACGTATAAAAGAATTGACTCTTATACCAAGTGTATTCGTTTCTTGTACATCCGACGCATCAGCGGTTCCTGAATAATTCAACTGCTCTTTTGCTATGTCGTGAAGATCAGCAGTTGCATCACTTTCTGCATACGATGTTTCAAATTCGTGATTTGCTTCATCAATTTCGGTAACAGTTAAAACATTCTCACAATTTCTGTTAATCTGCACAAATATATTACTCCGTTACTCATAACATTTTTAGGAACAAAAAGTTTTACAATTAATTTTACCTTTACGTCTGACTTTGAATCGCTCTTCGGGCCATTACGTTGTGTATTCGTTCTTATCTAAAGAATGACAAATGGATTTTAATTGTTGTTTATTTTATTAAAAAAATAAAACTACCGCCACACTACTAGCATGAAACCGTTCTTGCGTTTCGTTGGAAGGGTGCGATTGACGGCTTAATTACACATGAAACGATTATCTTAGTCCTCGTGAGAAGCAACGCATCTGTGTGTCTTCAGATAGAACCGCTGTTTATTATTATTATCAGTATTAACTTGCTCACAGATGTAGACGGCCAGCAGTATCCACTTACCATCAGGTGGCTCGTCTGCTACTTCAATATGAAGGTATATTATAGATATAAACTTAATCTTTATGTCTAAGCAGCTGTACAGTCAGGACTAAAAATAAGAAAGCTAAAGCTAATAAGCCTGTATATTTTATGCCTAACTGATTGCACAATGAATATTAATGGACTGTTATTATATTAATAAGGTTACTTTGCAAGACACTAGTGATAGTCACGTGCTTCGTGTTAGACAAAATGTTTATAAAGTTGAATATTTATAATTATATAATTAATTAACATAAAAAATAGTATAATTACTTTGGATGAAACGGGTGATGGAGGGGATCGTGTAGGCGAGTGTTGATGGCTCATGTTTCGATTGGAGGCATTGCGGGCGGCGCGCGCTACTGAAGCGGCTGTCGGACGGGGCGTCAGGCGAGGCGCTCCCCCGACTTCAAAAAAGTTTTAATTGGCTATCATTGCAATGATTAGCAAATACATTTTGATAACAATTTTGCCTCTACGTATAAAGCCACATGTCAAAACGGAG
>MOOZ01000678.1:525288-540496 GCA_002930495.1 Cecropterus lyciades | reverse complement strand
GCAGCTAGTCTATTAATAATATTGTATAATATGATTGTTTTATTTGTTGTACCGATTCTACACTACTACATATTTTTTCATTATATATTTTTTTTATTAGAAACCAGTCGTAGGAGCAAGAAAATCCACCTTTAACGACAATATGGTATTATCAGGAAAAGGAACAACAAAACAAATTATAACAGTTCCATTAGCAGGCAAGCAAGTAAGCATGAAACATACAAGTAATCAAATTGTATCTGTAAATATACACCATCACCATCACGTCTCTCAGAACTTAAAGGGTTAAGCCGTTAAACCTTTAATAGACCAAAGTTGACCAGGCTATTCAAGTGTGGATTCATTCACCTTTGATTTCTTCTTTACTTTCAAGCAAGTTGTAAGTGATAGAGCCCTTTGCGGTTCGACTCCGGAAGCACCACCGCAACACCTATTTCTGTCTAATAACAGCAATTTTAAGCGCTGCTGTGTTTTGGTTTGAAGGGTATGGTAAAGGGCATATACTTATCCGAGGCATTCTAACTTAGTCCTCAGTAGTAGCAACAAATCTGTGCCCAACTTCAAGCAAGACTAATCGTATCTGAAGTTGATTACAGATGTCCATTTTTGCATGCTTCGCTATTTTTGTTTTATGATTGAAGTAGTAAATAAGGGTGCCGTTCTCCCGATGGTACGTGGTCACGGCCACCCAAAGATATCTGTGATCAACTTAAGATAGAACAGGGGTTCCGATTATAGATGCGTTTCTATACCTGGATATGGATCCTTTTCCTAAAGATAATCCAGAGATGTCGTCTGTTAGCTGAGTGAGCAGGGAAATACATATAATTAATTTGGAAAATAATTTATAATCACTTGTGACATAAAATTTGGTTCCAATCAACCTTGATTGGTCTATATGATCTTTAAAAATATACTACATAATATAACTCGAAACAATTACGGTTTTTATATACATTTGGAAAGTGGTTACGATCGAAATATTGTTACTGATATGATACCATCTGATACGAATACGACAATTCCTAGTTACAAGATCTAGGAACGTTTAAGAGCCCAATGTGTTTATGTACTTATAGTACTTATGGAAAATAAAATTGCATTTGGGAACAAGGTTGTTATGACTATGAAATTTTGGATCTGGATGTAACAAGTAGAGATACAGATATGGGAATAAAATTATATCGGTTTCGGATACGGTTATGCATATGTATACGACTTTTATATCGGATGTGGTTACGGATAAAATTTTACCTTTCAATTAGCGGAGCTCCATAACATCCATGGTTGGCAATTAGTGTCTATTAATGTCTCTTGTTTGATACTTGTGAAGTATATAAGTTCATAGTATTAGACTATGAATGTTGTATTTGTCTATTTGATTGTTATCATATATATTTGAATGCCGTCACATTTGAATAATAATAATAATAATAATAGAAAGACTATCTAATACGTAAATATTATTTATTTCAGAGGCAAATGGGAGCGACAAGAACATTCCACGTCAAGGACTTTTCGACTCTACCTGACCAGGTAAATTCCATTACGCATCTTTATTATTCATGTTTTAATCATCGACGCAGGAAAACGAACTTGTTGTGCATCGAAGAAAATGCAACTTAACACCATCAAAAAACATTTTTTAAAAATTTATTACTTTTAAATTAAAGGGACTGCTAATAGCTTATGTTGTACCCACAACATTGAACTTTAAAATTATGTAATTTAAGAAACCATTCTAATTTGAATTTAATTTATTTTATGTACATAACCTCAATACGTATTTAATCGAGATACAACAAATTCGTTCCCGCTTCGATATTTACAATTGATTTTATTTCATATCTTACTAATTAATGATTTTCACGCACAGGAGACAATAAAACAATGTGAAGATCTTGAAACGCAACAGGATGATTCAACTGATTCTCCTCAAAATTTCCATCCCGATGGTAATCTAAATGAAAGAGGTGCCTGTGTTTTAATAGATTTCTATAGGAGTATAAAAATAGTTACTAACATAATTATATTAAAGAAGAAATGGCCGACGAGAATACTTCATTCTATTTTGTTTATTTTTTCGATCAAAGCAAGTTTATTTGTATCATCGTCATCAATCATTTAAAGTCTCAATTGTGAAAGCAAGGTGTATTTCGTGAATCAAATAAATTCCAAATATTGAATTTCTTCAAATCTATAGTTTTGTAAGCATACTTTGTTTTTCACGGCAACCATCATTTTCGTGTCTTATGTCATTTAAACAGTGCCAGAGTGTGCGATGTTCATGCTTTCTATCTCATTGTCGCTCAATTTCTTTTTGGAATGTAACTAATTTCATACGCATACGAATTATGGCGTTCACCCCAATCAATAATATTGCATAATATAAAAAATTTTACATATTAGGTTACCTATGAGATTGCCGTTCTGCCGTACTGGCCATTTCAAATCAAAATATTTTTTTGGTTGATAATTCTAATTTCAATTTCATTTAATTTTAAAAACAAGGAATTATTCTTTCTAAAATCATTTGTCATTTGTTTAATAGTTAGTGTTTTGTTTTCATCGCATTCGAACATTTTTCGTCTTCATGGATACGGTAATTATGGAGTACGAGTACCGTCATGGCAACTAAACGGCATAAGCGGCACGCAACATCAACGATGTTTACGGAGCGAAAAGTACAAACGAACACACCACCCGTTATTGGTTTGCCCGCTTCCGTTCTGGATATTTTGACCTGAAAAATGAACCCCGTGGTCGTCCGAAAACTTTAGCCGACAATGACGAATTAAAGGCGATTGTGGAATCTGATGATACTCAATCAACGGCTGAATTAGCAGCAGCTTTCGACGTTAGCATCAACAATATTGGTCCATTTGCGTGAGGTAAAAAAGCTTGACAAACCACCCCTTAACAAATCCCACGATCTCAATGATCGCCAGCGCGAAGTACCTACGCGTCGAGACGTGCCTTGCACTGCTCAACATGCAAACAAATGAAGGAATTCCGAACCGCATTGTTACTTGTGAGGAGAAATGGATCCTGTTCGACAATCGTAAGCGCTGTTGGTTGGACCCTGGTTCAGCACCCAAACAATGCCCTAAACGAAAACTTACTCCTAGAAAAGTGATGGTCACTGTTTTAGTGGTCTAACGTGGGTGTAATTCATCACAGCTTCTTACCAAACAGGATGAGCTTTACTGCAGATATGTACTGTGAAGAACTGAACAGAATGATGGAGAAGCTCGCACGTCTCCACCTAGCTTTGGTCAATCGTTTGGCTCCACTGCTCCTGCACGACAACGCGCGAGCTCATACTGCACAGCGGACGGTCTCCAAGCTACAAGAGCTGGGGTCGGAAGTTTTCCGTCATCCGCCGTACTCGCCAGACCTTGCGCCTACAGACTCTTACTTTTTCCAGAATTTGGATAACTTCTTGGCGGGAAAAAAATCAATACCCGAGATGCAGTACAAAATGCCTTTGAAGAATGTGTTACGTCCCGTCCAACTGATTTCTTTAAGAAGGGCATCAATAAGCTACCAATGCGTTGACAAAGATGCATTGACTGTATGGGTGATTACTTTGAATAATAGAAATAAAAAAAAAATATAAAAAAAATACGCTTCATTTACTTCTTGAAAAATGGCAATGTCATAGGTATAGACCTATTTATTATAAGGATAATTACAAAGACCAAAACAAAAATACAATCAAATCTCTATAATACAATCTTTCTATCAAACACTTTTTTTTATAATATAGAACAAGACAATGAGCGTCTTCTAATCCGGTAATTGAGTATTTGTATAAGATAATTATTAGGCTTCTGAAAGCCTGCAAAAATATTCATTTCATTTTAATTTTCATTAATTAAAAAGTTTAATTTTGTTACGTTTATTTTACAGATTCAATTACTTCACGAAGTGAAAAAATAATGGAACTTAAAATAAAGTGGCAAGATAAAATAGTTAAATTCGAGAAAATGAAAACAGAACTCAACGAACGGCAGGTAAAAAAAATTAAAAATAGAAATTTTGCAGTTGAAAACTACATTTTTGTGTCGCCAATGAAAACGCTAACGCTACCAGATGCGTTGTCATCCCCGAGGACTTGCTTGCACGCGTTGATAAGTTTGCTTTATCATTCCCTTCAAACTAATACATACACACAAGTCAAGTGAGTGAGAATAAGGTAACGGTGGTGCCTTCAAAATTGAACCACGAAGGCTGGCTACCACCACTGCTTTTGGAAGGTAGTAGAACGGGTATAGTTCGACCGGTGAGGTACCACCTCGTTTCTAGTATGTAGCAGTTCCTGAGTTTCGGTGTGAGGGTGTGGTTGCCGGCTCACTTTCACATGAAGCGGCTATCTTAGTCCTCGGAAGTAATAACGCATCTGTAATTGACTTCATATAGAACGCCTGTTCTGTATGAAGTTGCTTACAGATGCCCATAAGCGGCAGGAGCCACTTTCTTTCTTTGCTACTTCAATCTTCAAAGTAATTAAACGTGTTTCTGATATTTATAACTCTACAGAGAACGATATTGCAATTGTACGCATCTCTTCACAATACACATCAGAAGTTGAATGCACTTGGGCATAAGTCGAGTCTACCGTCCGCAGATGATCTTCGCGTCATGAACGTAGCCAAGATGACGCCCGATCAATTGCTTCAATTGTGTTCGCAAACGAAACAACAAGATGGTTACTTTTAATTATAATGTTTCATTTTGTAAAAAAAAAAAAAAACATAAATTGTTAGGTATTCTTTTTAACCGACTTCAAAAAAGGAAGAGGTTTCTCAATTCGACCGTAACCCTTACCGTGTGTTCACGGATAACTTCGGGCGTTTAAGAATAATATAGCCATATGAAAATATAGCCATTGCAATTGAGGCATATAAATGCAAAGACGTTCTGGTCCGAAATAACGATTATTTGAAATAGATTGGTTTATTAAACTCTAGTGCTACTACACCACCGTAAAAAGTCTTTAAAAATACCATTCACATGTTTTCATACCTCAGTAAAAACTCATATAACACATTTTATTTTATTTTGTGACTTTAATGAAATGAAAGAGTTTACTTTAATAGACCTAACTAGGGGTTTTAAATTGTTTTTGAATCAAAATAATATTACATACAAATATGCATTTCAAGAATATGGTAGCTGCTCTAGAAAAACCTATATACACACATATTTTTCTAAAGATTTTGTTTTTTTTTTATTGTACTTTGATAGACCTGTTTCTAAACAATAACAATGTAAGAAATAAGAAAAATATAGTATGTAACAACTATGTAACATAATATTATATAGTAGGTAATACTTTCTTTACTTTAGTTTTCTATAATATAATATTAGAATTAACTAAAATATAGCAGAATACTGTATATCATAGTAAAGGTACACTCCCCTCAATTGTTGTGATCGCTTTATTTATGAATGTCTATTATTGAGCGTTAGAAAGTTTCTGCAAGTACTTGACTATACTTAATAATGTAATACTCAAATCTAAAAGTAATCTTAAAATCATTCCAAAATATTTCAGATAAGCAGCTCCCACCTAACAATCCATTAAACCTCGATATTAACAAACTTAACAGTATGCCAGATAGATTAATTGCATTATGTGAAGAAACTTTAATGAAAAGAAAAGAAATAATTAACTGGTTTGAGACATTGTATAATCAAGAGAAGGTAAAAATGATTTTAAACTTAAAAGAGATGATCTCAAAAACGTTCCAAATTTATTTTAAATTTCTTAAAATCAGAAATATTTTGGTTATAATACGTTGTTTACTGATTCATTTATTAATTTATTCATAAATAACACTAAAACACATATAATAAGTACATTTAAGTACCGATTATAATGAATAATAAATTCCTATAAATGACGACCCGAGTGGCTGAGCGGTCACCATACCGGTCTGACACGCATTGGGACCCGGGTTCGATCCCCGGCCAGACAGACATCTGAATGATTAGTTTAGATTTCTGTTCTGGGTCTGGGTGTTTGTGTATTCATCTTTGTGTCCATGGCACCCACGACCCAGGAGAAAATCCTACTGTGGGGCTATGAGTGTAGAAAGTGTTTAAGTGTTTATTTATTTTGTAGGGATGCACCAAGAGCACTCTATCGAAAAAAATTAAAGAGTTTAGTGCAGAAAACGAAATGCTTCACTGCTCCCTGGATAAAGTGAAATCGGAGTTTCTAAAAGAATTAAATGACATTTTCGACTTTTTAAGGTTAGCGAGTAAGAATTTAGGATACCTACCTACAGGAAACTTACCTACATGTTTTTATAAATTAATATTTACAAATTACTATATATATACCACTGGTTCGATTTATGTGAAATTTCGCATGGATGTAGCTTAGTAAGCTATCTCATTTAGTCAACTTATTTCACTGATTTCAATATTTTGTACTAAGTATTCAAAAATGGCGACCATTTTATGTCATATCTAGTATATAAATAACAACATACCGTAATTTATTTTTACTACGTACCTAATCATATCATCTGTTATTCAGAGTGTGCGTAAATGACACGATTGCTCTCCAGTTAAGAACAGAAGAATTGAATTGTGCATTGTCCGATATAAATTCTAAGAATACTGATCTCCGAAAACAGATTTATAATGCAGACCAATGCAGATCACAAAATAACAAAAGCCGGATCATGGTAACTATATTTTGCACAAAATTAAAATATTTTATGAGTTATTTTCTAATAATATCTATATGAAACTTCAATCACTAGTAAAGATAATAATGTAACCAAAAGAAGATAACTGTCTTGGATTCTCATTGTATAGGAGTTAGAAAATCTGTTGAAAGAAGAGAAACAAAGAAGAACAAGTTTAAGGGATCGCTTAACACGTACAGAAGGTCAAGTTAAGATGGGCGAGGAGAGAGCTGTACAACTGGAGGCTGCGCTAAATCAAGCACGCTTACACACTAGAAACTTAGAGCGCACAATAAAACAACTAAGCGATCAAGTAATCATTAATTGGGTTTTAAGGCATTAGAGATGCACCTATTTATTTTTATTATTCTTGCCTAATAACAGTTTTGTTGAGCACTTCTGTTACATAATTGAAGGGTCTGGAACATATATTTACCCGAGATGTCCCAACTTAATCCTAAGGGATAGCAACGCGTCTGTGACTAATCTCAAGGTAGACTCTAGTCTTATCTAGTGTTGATTACAGATTTCCATGGGCGACAGAGGCAATTTACTATCAGGCAAAGTGAATGATTTTATACTTGTATCATAAAAGCAAGTTAGAAAATACATTTATAAAACATAATCTTACCATACAGCATTTAGGCATTTGTAATGTTCTATATTTTTTTAATATCTATCAAAATGTATTTTTTTCAGAATAATAGATTACAACTCGAGTTTGATAAAGAATTAACCAAATTAAATCAATCTATTAAAGAAAACACTACACATCTTGAAGAAATTGCTGACGCTCGTGAAAAATTACAAACTGAGTAAGCTATAAACATTAATTTGATTGATGATTAATTTGACGATCCGCGTGGCGGAGAGGTCACCATACCGGTCTGACACGCAGCGGGTCCCGGGTTCGATCCCCGGCCAGACATAAATCTGAATGATGAGTTTAAATTTGTTCTGGATCTGGGTGTTTGTGTATTCGTCTTTGTATGTCCATGGCACCCACGACACAGGAGAAAATCCTACTGTGGGGCTATGAGTGTAGAAAGCGTTTATGTTTAGCGTTTATTAATACTAATATGTACACTTTTAGTAATATAGAAAATAAAAATATATCTCACAAAATATTTATTTATATTTGTAATGAATTACAAGATAATTATTATTAATCCAAAAAAAAACAGAAAAGAAGATCTTGAGAAACGCCTTGAAGAATTATCTAATAACTATAATGAGTCACTTGATACAATTAAAGAAGAACAAAGCAGGAACGTCCAAAAAATTATTGACGTTGAAAAGAAATATAATCAAGAAATAGAAGAAAGGAAGAAACGAGATGCACAAATTGAAACGTTATGCACCAAGCTTGTTGAAACTGAATTACGTTATAAGGACACTGCGGCGTTATTACAAGAACAGAAATCGCTTCTCAGTAAGTAACGTTCTTTGTTATCATTACAACCCTCTGAAATTATCTGTTTCGTCATATACATAAGCGCCCGAGATGTGGGCGACAAAAATGAGCGCTATGTAAATAAGTGATCGTTGTATAGTAACCAGGTAGCAACCCTTTGTCTAATGGTATATACAATATCACTATTTTAAAGACATCAATTAATGCGCGTATAGTTGTTCGCGTATGGGGAGTAACTCGCCCAACTAGGACATAAAAAGGATTACAGCCTGCAGCTAACGTTATTTAAATAAATTATGCCTTAGGTAAAACAACCACGTGGGAAAATGAATTACGAAGTCTGAAAACTGAACTAGACAAACGAAACTCTGAAATTGAAGAATACAAACAGAGTTTGACTAAACAAAACGATGCCATTAGAGAAATAGAGGTACCTAATTTAAATTATATTGATAATGGAGAAATTTCGTAAAGAATACTTTTAAAATAAAAATATGTTTTTAGGGAAATCATAGTGAATTGCTTGCTTCGGAAGCCAAATTAAAATGTATACTCAATGATAAAGAAAAAATCATCTCGGAACTTAAAACTAAGCAGAAAAGTTTAGAAAAGCAACTACAAAACAGGTAGAAGAAGATTATGATATATGACCTATTTTAACGTCACTACTCTTATTGATAATTATACCCCCGCCTTGTCTTTTTTGCAGGGAATTTAAAATGAAAGAATATGAGGAGCAGATATTATCATTAAAAGCCCAAACAGAAGAACTGCAAGAGCGTTGGAGTGCAATTGAAAATTTACACTTACTTCCTGAAGTGGTGATTATATGTTTCTATTTTACCTTCTATTTTTCTAACCAGATATTAATAATTTATGATTTGTATGACGTAAGTGATATATTTTTTTGCTTAAAGTATGGAGCTAATCCATAAGCTGACATAATACGAACATAGTATGGATGGCTCCACTCACACTATATTATTATATGTAATCATTAAATTTTAAAATAACAAACTTCTACATTCTGATTGAACCCCAAATGAAACAATCAGATTTGGAAACAAAATTTAGAAACCCAACGGTTAACATTCACGCATCGTTCACGTAATAGATATTTATTATATATATTTTTTTGTAGATTAATGAACAAAATATGAAATTAGAAGAAATTACCCATCAGAACACTGAAATGGCTGAAGCACTAGAAAAGAAGAATATAGAATTAGAACAGAACTTTAATACTATGAAGCAGCAAGATAATATTATTAAAGAAAAAAAGGATTTGATTAAAATTTTAACAGATAAGGAAGAGGAACAATCAAATATTATTAAATTACTAAAGAACCATATTGAAACGAGAGCCCATATGGATTCAGAGGTATATATTATATTTTCAAATCGTAAATTATACATAGTAATTTATAAGTACTAATATTTATATTATAAACAAATATTGTAATTTTTAGATGCATAGGCAGCTTGTTGAAAAGAATGTAGAAATAGATTCACTACATAATAATTTAGAAGCATGCAAACAACAAATTAATCAATTGGAGAAAATTATATTAACGTTAGAGGATCAAGTACAAAAAGCTACGTTACAGAAAAGAAAAAACGAAGAAAATATGAACGTACTAGAAAAACATATTGCTGAGTATGAGACTTGTCGTTTAGAATATAAAAAGGATATTGAAAACCAACCAGATAATTTGGATAACTTAATTAAAATTCTAGAACAAGAATTAAGAAGCCCTATTGAACCACAGTCTTTTAGGGAACAAAATTACTATATGAATGATAAAAACGGGTATAATAATAAGAGACACAAACCTAACCATGTGTTTTTACAAGAAGCTCCGAAATCCGATCATTTTAAAGATCACGAAGCAGTGCCTACTAAAATTGAGATGGGGAACTTCGTCAAGAAAACTTATGTGCCTACCAAAAACGATCTAAAGCAAATAAATGGTTTTGAGTGTAAAGATGTCTACAGTCGTAATATACCAAAATGTATTCCATTCCGTGATTATGAAACTGTGCATACTCCTCCACAATTACTTATTGCAGACAATGATATGTTTGATAACTCAAAACATTCCGAGAATCGGAATTTCACAAGAAATCTACAATATCTTGTATCAAACCATCTGAAGGATGAAAAAAAGCGTAAAATGTTTAAGTTAGCTGGTCACAGGCTCTAATTTCATTTTCATGTTTGTTTGTATGTTTTGAAACTTTCAATTATAAGTAAAATAAAGGTTAAAATGAAACAAAATGGTGTCATTCAGATCCTATTTATTCAAAAAGTGGTTGAGTCTGTAACAAACAACAAAAAGTATAATTATTTACATGTAAAAGAGCAGGTAAATACTGCGCATATGTTAAGTAGTCAAATACTTAACTTGGATTTTCTATTGATGCATGTGATGTGGATGCGTGATGAGTACGCAAAATTTCTCGTTCCAACATAGCTCTGCGACGCTCTAGTTGCGTACGTACTCTTGCCTCTCTTTCCAGCTGAAAATTCTGCGCTAGTACTGCTCTCTCCAATCGAAGCACTCGAGCACGTTCTGCTTGCAATGCCGTCCATGTGTCGGCGGCTCCAGCACATATAGACGATAAGGAGCGAGATAACTGTCCAATTATAAAGATGACAATATAAAGTTTTTTATTATTATAAAATATTGTTTGCTTTGATCTATCAAAGCAAACAATATTTTATCTCTATACCCTATCACTGACATTCCTGTTTCTACCTGATAAATATTTTTGTTGAAATTCTGTTAAAATCGGCACGTATAGCAAATTTCAATATTACACTGGGACAAAGAGATGAAATAGTAAAAGTTACGTACTGGAGATGAGTTTCGAGTTCTTATTTCGACAATTAATTGATATTTACCGTACACACCTCTCTGTGAGCTGAATCATCAATAGGCTGCGGTTCATTTAAGCCATCCAAACAAGCACTCAGTTCCCGTCTAGCTCGTATCATACACGCAAAGAGGTCAGCAGCGCGCTCGTGTCGCTCCAGCATCAGCCCACGTGATGCCGCAGCGGTCACCAGCGCCGAGCGCTCACGGGATAGAGTCTCTACTTGCATGTGCAGTTCTAGTAGCTGTGTAGGTATTATTTACATTAAGCTCTGTCATTGATGCATGGATACAATCTTGGCTCTACGATAGGTTTTACTGTAAGTACCACCCGGCTAAAAAAATACCATTAATAGAACGAGATAATTATTGCTCTTTACAGTACTTGGTTATATTCTTACAGGAACTACATACACCACATAATACTTCCAGTGCGTTAGAAGAGACTATAAAGAATATCTCAAGTATATAATTCTAAAATAAATGTAAAATTTCATGATTAGTATTTGTGATATGTAATATTATGAAAAATCCATGATTACTAATTTAGCACCTCAGTTTGCATGTCTTGATATGAAACTTCCTTAGAATAGCAGTCATAATTGCGCAGTCGTTTAACCTGTAGTCGCAAAGAAGCCAATTGATTTTCATATTCCGTCATACTTTGTTCCCTGTAAAATATTTTAATAAGCACTTGGAATGTAATTAATTTATGTTATCTATTAAAAAAGAACAAGTTTTTATACACACATTATCTTTTCATTTTCCCGTTGTTCATCTATAATCTGTTGAAGTTTCATTATTTTCCTTTCCCTATTAAGCAATTCGGTTGCTAGTTTGTCCTGTTTGTCATGACCCTCTTCTTGCTAAAAAATTAAACGTAAATCATGATATAATGTAAAAAAATAATATGTCGCATCATCATTATTATGTTTTTACCGCAATTTTAGCCAAGGTTTCCAAAAAACTATCTTTATCTGCACGACTTTGACGTAATTCTTCTTCAGCACGTCCCAATGCAACTTTGGTTATTTGTAGTTCTTTCCAAATGTCAATTTCTCTGTCTGATGGCTCATTTTCTGTTTAGTGAAATATATTAATTATATAAAATTTCTATTCATTATAGACGGTATGTTTAAGACGCAGTAAAAGATATTTTTTCATCTGTGTTGTACTGTAGTACATAACTTTATAAAATTAACGGCGAAATCATCATCCTTATCATCACCATGATAGTTGAATGACGATTTCACCCTTACTACTCACTAAACAGCTATTATGACTTACTTGATATTTTGACTGCAATGACTGACACAAAATACTAATATAAAAGTGTAAACGAAAGATAATATTTAACAAGTATCCAGACGAAGTAAATATATTTAACATAGACTTAACTTATAAACAGAAGAAGCATATAACAGATACATTATAAATAATACTACTTTATATTAGCGCGTCGATCTATTCAATACCTTTAGTAGGCACATAATCTACACAACGCCTTCGCTCTAAATCAACGAGACGAACTGAACGCTCGCGGAGAGAATTTAACTGTTCCTCCAATTCCTTCTCGCGAGTCTCAAGCTCTGCTACACGCAATAGAGCTTCTTGTCTGCTCCTTTCCTGAAAAATATTGATTAAAAGTAAATAATTTTAAATTAACATTATATTTTATAAATACGTAACCGTGATCGTTAAGAAATACAAAACAAGTATTAAAGTATATATGATTTATATAATATATATTATAAATTATAGATGATAGAACAAAAATTGCTAGTTCCTTATGATGTATACCAATGTTAGGTTTTATTGTATTATCTTGTATTAGAAGCAGTTTTCTACACAATACTGTGTAATCTTTAACTTCTTGATAAATTTGACACATCATGGCACCTGCTCTGCTACCTTCGCCTGTAGCGACTCGGCGCGTGCCCTCTCCTCCGCACTGCGCGCTTCAGCCGCTCGCTCTGCAGCTTCCGTCTGCTCTCGCAATTCTTTAACCCTATCAAAAACATTAAAATGAAAAATATAAGCATGGGTCATGCGCAAAAATCATCTACATACTGCAGAAACCTATACTTATATACTAATACTTTGCATTTTTGTATGTTTGTAATGAATAAACTCAAAAACAAATAAATCGAGTTTAAAAATTCTTTCATCATTAATATTGTTCTACAATATTAGAAAGCATATCAACAACCTACAAAAACCTCCTAAGTAATGTGATAATATAATCTTTTCTATCATTTCTTTCATTATTGTCCCTTTGCTGTGTCTCCTCCCTAAATGTAAAAGTACTTCGCACTTACGAATCGTAGCTATGATCTGTTTTTATAACAGATCACCACAACACTAATCAACATGGTGCAGTATTGCAGGATAGCAACACACCGTAAATAATTATTGGGGAAACACAGAAGGAAGATATTTGACTTGAGGAGACGTCACATAGCGTGCAGTCTTGCAATGTGGTATTGAAGTCTTTTGAAGAGTTAATAATAATAACATGTTTGAATCGAGCGAAGTTGTTAATTTTTAAATTTGTAGAAATGTCATTAATGTGGTTAAATGTAGATTTCCTTCATTTATTTATAATATCTGAGGTAATAGAGAAACTTATACCAGTCATATTAAAAAAAAATCTTAAAAATCAAACCTAGTTTCCAAAGCGTCACGCTGTCGCGATAATGCTTCGATTGTTATTTCTCCCGTTTTGGAAACTTCTATTAATTTCTTTGAACGAGCATCATAACTTGTTTCCCGATGACGATACTGGTCAGGAACAAAATATTTAAAATAAAATCATAAAATGGAAATATAATAAATATACAAAAAATAGCCCTTTATTGACGCATTTTTGTTTTTTTTTTCCATTTTACCCATTTTATGGCGGTATATAGAAAATAATTGGTCCGCCATCTTCAGTCGACCGTCATATCATCACTAAGCTAATCATTGTCATCCAAACTAAATAAATATGTGTGTTAATTTCAGCTCAATCAGTCCCCGTAAAGTTCTTTAACATTTAAATAAATTCCTGTATACACTTCCGGACAGCGGAATCAGGCCACCTTACACTATGAGTCTTTAAGAAAATGTATAGAAGGTGAAAAAATTTTTGATGCAGGATTGAAGCTAATATATTAAACTTCATTAGTGTATGCGTTGTTCTAAATTTAAATTCAGTATACTGAAGAGATTTGGTAGGTGGTATAATCAGTGTAGTTCAACGGGGGAAGTGCCACTGCCACACCTATTCCTAGCGTGAAACAGTTCTTGCGTTTCGTTGGAAGGGTGTGGTTGCCGGCTTACTTATATATGAGGCGACCATCTCAGTCCTGGGGAGTAGCAACGCATCTGTGATCGACTTCAGATAGAACCCCTGTTCTATATGAAGCTGCTTACAGATGTCCATGGGCGGCAGTAACCACTTACCATCAGGTGGACTGCATGCTCGTTTGCTATTTCAATATGATGAAAAAAAGATTTGATTATTAAGAATAGATTTTTATATAATCAGAGAGAGTGAGAAAAATATGAGGAGTAAAATCTAGTAATCGAATGACTCGTTACGTTTTTGGTGCGCAACCTATTGTGCGCGCAAAAAGAGAAAGCTCTTTTTCATCTGTCGCATAGATGGCGCTGATTACAACAGTTGAATATTACGTCAAGTTTTCTCATCCATCGCATAGTTGGCGCTGTTTACAACAATTGAAACTTACTTCAAGTTTTTTTCATCCGTCGCATAGATAGCGCTATTTACAACAATTGGAACTTATTTAAATTTAGTTTTATTGCGTATATTAAATAATCGTACTTAAGGAGTAAACTCCAGTCGTGCGTCGGAGCTGACACACACTTTTTTATATAGTGTTGAAATAGCAACAGAGCATATAGTCCACATTATGGTAAGTGGTCATTGCCGTCCATAAACATCTGTAATTAACCCCAGATAAAATCAGAATCTTACCAGTGGCCTGAGTTTGACCACAGATAAGTACTCGGTTAAGTAAGACACCTTACCACACCGCTCAAAACAAAACACAGCACTGCTTAACAATACTGTTATTCATCAGATAGGTGAGGCAGTGGTGTATCGAACCAGACAGAGTTCTACCACCTTTAAGTTTTTTACATAGGCTCATTAGCTATATTCTTGTTGATTTATTGTACAGGGATACTTTACCAATTGCTCAAGATCCCTA
>MOOZ01000678.1:492301-508726 GCA_002930495.1 Cecropterus lyciades | reverse complement strand
TCTATTAAAGTGTTTTTTAGTTTTTTTTTTAACTGTTCTACATTTTAGTTCAGCTATCAAACCAGAAAGTCAAATATTAAATTTTGTTCCGTTGTGTTGTATACTAAATACTAAGTATTATTGGGCTTGCATATATATTGGGAGACTTTCATACATTCATCCCCTATTTAACCCTAATGGGGGTGCGATATATAAAGAGATATATAATACACATACATATAAAGATATATATAATACTGTATTGTCATCGGTCCTTCATAAGTATGCAAATTTTCAACTCAATCCGACCTTTCAAAGTGGATAAAAACATACATAGATGCATTGAAACATAGATACGACCGAGGCTAATAAAAACGTGTTAAAATATGACAATGCATTCGTTGTATTTAGTTATGATATCAAATTCTAAGTTATACTCTAAATTTCTTGAATAACTTAATTTCTAAGTCTTTTTCTGTCTTGGACAGCAATCAGCAGCTTCAATTTTTTTTTATAGTATGGAAGTAGCAATCGAGCTTGCTGCCCACCTGATGGTAAGTGGCCGCCTATGGACATCTGTAATCAATCCTAGGTATGATCATAGTCTCACCTAAGGTTAGCCACAGATGCGTTGCTACCCCTGAGGACTAAGATGGTATGCCTCGGAAAGTCTCTCTTACCACAACCGCAGAATAACACAACAACGCATAATACTGCTGTTATTAGGCAGAAATAGGTGTGGCGGTGGTACTTCCGGAGTCGAACCACAAAGAGTTCCACCTTCAAAACCACCAATTGAATATTGCAGTTAAAGCAATCAACATTTACATAAATGTTACTAATTTCATACATTTTGTGACTTAATCTTATATTTCTAAAATACGAAGGGTAAATCCCGTGATTTGTAATTTAAAAGATTATTTATAAAAAAATATCGTTTCGTATCGTTTAAAATTGCATGTATATTTTAATTAGGTATTTCATATTATAATAGTAACAAAGAAGTCGTAGTACATCTTGTGATAAGTGGCCACTGATACGGCAAAAGATACTACTATACAAAGATAATACTAGCTCTAAGGACTAAGAGATACAACAGCATCGGATACGACCGCGACCCGCGAGAAGGAGCGGTCACTATACCGGTCTACACGCAGCGGGTCCCGGGTTCGATCCCCGACCAGACAGAAATCTGAATGAGTTTAGATTTCTGTTCTGGGCCCGAGTGTTTGTGTATTTGTCTTTGTGTGTCCATGGCACCCTCGACACAGGGGAAAATCTTACTGTGAGGTTATGAGTGTAGAAAGCGTTTATTTTTTAATAATAGAACAATATAGCGCTTAAAACTATTGTTATAAATAAGTAATAAATATGTTGGTGATGCCTCCGGACTCAAACTACGAAGGGACCACCACGACCACCTTTAAACTGATAAGTATTTCAGACAAACGTTGTTAGGTAGTCCTTATTTAAGTAATTCCGATGTATTTATGTCAATTATGTCAAAAAGAACGAATGGTATAATTTACGGACCTAAACTTAAAATAGTGTTTGACAGAAGTCATAAGAACAAGTTACGGGATAGCTACTTGATAAGAAACTGTTCGACATATTTCTGCTTTGCATGAATAAACGCCTAATTCAAAATTCATTATTTTTAAGTTAAACATTCAGTTTTATCATTTATATATTATTTTAAAATTGAAAACTTGGTGCCCTAACTATAATTAATTAATATTATTTTACTTCATTCATTAAAAATATAAAAACAAAAAGCATTGTTTATTTTTACCTTTGTCACCTGTAAAACTAGCGTTTGAGTGTTGTGTTATTATTCATGCAAGCAGCGATATGTTATGTAAATACGCAATGTAACGTCACGTCAGTAGCTTGATCAGGAGCTCTTATTCATGAACAGTTTTGTCAACGGCATGTCATGATATGAACTAATGAAGCATTATGTTGAGAGGTATAGCTACGATTCAGAAAGGGCGCCAGTGAGTCTATCCCTAGGTCCTGAGTCGTCCATGGTTGTCCATTACAGTATTAAGTTCAAAATTCCAGGTAATTATTTTTTTGCTTTAGAAATTACAGTACAACTTTTTTACGCATTTAATAAGATAAGTAATATAAATTTTGTCATCAGGGGCTCATTTACTCCTTACTTCCCTTACTTCCCTCCTCCTCCACATAATCTGTGTACCCTCTACATAATCTGTGTATCTGCAATTTGACGACCAAAGTGCAAACGGTCGCCATCGCCAGCATGTGCTTTTTATATATGTATGTTTCTCGGTCAATTTAGGAAAAAAGTATAATTATTATGAAACAAAATAATAAAATTCTATTTAAAATAACTATGATACCTAAACCGTATTTTTTCCATTACAGTATAAGGTGAACAAGTTAAAAATACAATAGATCTAATTAGAGTGCATCTGATATCTCTGATCCATGGTGACCATTCAACTTAGTTATTACCAAAATAATTGCCTTCTATACATTCATAAACTTAGACATCTCATGACCAACCAGAGTATGCGTGTATCATATTATTTCCATTATCTTTAACTATAATCACTGTCTGTCTTTAGTAAATAACAATAATCAATTAACTTGACATAACAATAGTGTAGATATAAGGTACACAGCGCCGCACGCGCCAGTGAAATCAGATTTGACGAGAGTTGTCACCGAGATAAATATCTCAAGAGTATTGTTTTATTACCATTGCATCGTGTCTATTGTATTGTGACCCGTGATCGTAACCTACTTACGAGTAAGCTGTCACGGTACTTAGTTTGTTACTTTCATTCTGACCGCGACTCTACCCACGAAATTATATGAGTAGTTTGTACGAGATAGGTACATCACAAAAATAAACGCGACGAATTTCTTTCAGGAAGTCGGTAAAAACAAATAAGGTAAAATTTTATAAATCACAAGAAAATATTATTCAAATAAAGTCTTACTTTTTTTGTCTTGTACATATGTATGAGCGTTTTAATTTCCGTAAGCAGAGTTCTAATCTTGCTGCTTGGATAACACGCAACCGTTGACCTTGCATATCAAGAAAAATATATTTGTCATAGCATGCTGATATTTGAAAAATGAAAGCATTTCAGTGCAGTTTAAAATATTCTCATTTGCGTTTTCAAACAATGTGAAAAGCAAAATATTATTCCGTTATATTGACGATTGATGACATTTAAACAGAATCTAAAATTAGGAATAGATACGACTCAGCCGTCGGTAATAACCTCTTTACCTACATCGTGCGCAATTTATATTGTGCGAGAAATAGGTCAAGTCGGAAGAGCTTTTTCACTTGTAGGTATATTTATCAATCAGAAAATACAAATGGCAAATATTCATGCGTTATATAATATATACAGAAATGTTTTTTTTTTCGATTTTGCACTGTTATTAAAGGTAATACCTGAAAACGTAAAATATTTTTAGATCTCCTTACTATGGCTCATCAATCATTTGTGGCCAATACCAAGATCAAAGTCAAAACATTGTGTACAACAATCCATCAATAGAGATTTAATCATCTGTTGTATATTTACGTAATTCACATATTAATGAAATATACGGGACTAAGGCAAGTAATCGACCGTAAAAAAATGGAACATAAAATTGAACAGAGAGCCGTGAGACCCGCGCGGCTTCAATTGCCGGAGATTACCCATAATCATGCTGAATGCGATCTTCCTCGAACTAGCCGCTACTGCAGGTCAAACCAATAGGCAGAACTTAGGTCAAACGCTTGTGATTATCGAATACGTTACTCTATCATTTTGGATAGTCCAAAGCATTACTATATGTCAATTTTTTATGTCCACCTACGAGAAGCCATATTGTGTATTTGACACCGACGTACTTGTAAACCATTTGTTCATTCAAAGTGTTAATATTATATATTGTTGAATATAGTTGTTTAAAAGAAACTAGAAGTGTAAGAATAGTAATATCACATAATTAGGTTCTGAAAGCCTCCAAATGTTACCTAATTTGTATGCCTACTTAAGAAATATTAAAGTCGTAGTCACTAGGTAATTTGTAGTTACACTTACTCTTAACCACACTCGTGTCCAACTACTTACCACGCCGGCCTTAACCTTCTGTAACCTACAAATAAAGTTCTCAGAAAAGAATGTCGAATGCCAATCTATAATCAAGACAACTCCCTGATTAGCTAATACGTCGTGAGAGTCGTAAGCTAAGTCCCACACGTGTGCACCACCTTCGCGAACTGCCGTTATCTATTTCGAAGTAACCTGGATATACAAACGTAAATCAGAGCAACGTACCAAATACGGATAATGACGTCCATAAAGGGTATTTTACTATTATTATATACAAAATCTTGCAAGAAACCTCGTAACAATTCGTAATTTGCATATGAAATCAACTCCATTTCCAAATAACCGTTTTTGATTTAAATTTCATTGGCTCATGTAATTTCGTTATTAAAAATGTCTTAGTTTCCTTAAGTTTATAAAATAGTACAATGTTAACAAAATATTACCAAACAACATAGCAACAGACGTATTTAGAACTATAGAAAAAAAAACGAAGCATAAGATTGTGCAAAACCATTTATAAATAAGCACAGAGTGCATCCTAACTTTTTGTGATATTTCTCTGCACTTTTACAAAATAAAATAAGCGTTTATTTTTAGGCTTAAGATAGCAAATTAATTAAAGAAAAATAAAGGCTGAGTGCACCTTATATATTACAATACAAATGTGCATATAACAGGACATAACAGTAAACAATTCAATTTATATAATATGATATTATTCATGCAAATAAAATATACATCTCGTGTAGACACATGAACAAAAACATGTCGAGTCAAGCAGAAGTGCTACATTGTCACTCCACCACGTCTGAGGGCTTCACGTGAGACGTACTAAACTGTAAAGGATGATACCAAGTATGAACATACATATATGATTAGGTCTATTTTTTTTTCTATTATTATATGAAATATATAAAAAGTTACATATACATTCATAGTTACAGAAATAACAACAACTATTTATTTATTAATTATTAAGAAAACAATCGATTACATATTTCATTTAATAAGTACTTAATTTACATTACTTAGTTTACACTAGTTACATACCAGAGTATGTCCCTACACCATTAGGAAAGGCTTATGTCCAGTAGCGGACCTCAAAACGCTAATGGTTAAATGATGTACACCATACATTTAAACTAAACTACGATATATATTATAAACATACTTTATGATTTCGAATTTTATTCATTCGTATATTTTCGGTGCACACAAGTAAATCCGTAATATGTCTTGCGACTCTACCTGCTGTTCTGTTTCCATGCACATTTTGGAAGAATGTAGACCATCATTGCGCATGTTGCGTGAAGCATTTCATAGTGGATACAGATGACTTGAATATGAGGCGACCTTTCTAGCTCTCAGAAGTTGCAACGCATCTGTGACTTTAGGTAGAAACCTTTGCATGGAATTGGATACAATGTCCATCGACAGCAATCACTTATTATCAAGTGAAGTGCATCCGTGTTTGCTTCAATTGAATTGATTTGGTGTCAGTTTAAGCATTAATCTTCAATTTACAAATATTTACCTGGCAAATTAAATCGGAACCGTTTAGTAGTAGTAGTAGTACCGTTAATATTCTTTTGATGAAAATACAAGAATATGCGGTAATTTTCAAAAAAAAAGTGGAAAATAGGACAAGTTATCAATTTTTCTGCACATTTTCGTATTGCTTTATAATATTCGTTTCAGGACACCAAAATTGAAAAATGGCAATGAAAGAGTGGCTTCAATGGTTGCCACCGCCGCGTTCAGTTCTGGCGCTGCTGCTGGCTGTAGCAGGGTTCAGTGGGCGACTGTTTGCATCCCATGTCACGCACTCTCCTACACTGCTTGTTGATACTTGTCATTCACTCTGCAGACTCGTAGGGCTAGTTACCACTGTGCTAGCCTATAAGGTATTTTAAGGAATTGTTTAATTTAATACTCATTAAACGTGTTATTCCTAGACTTCCATGATTTTTCTATAATAACTGTTCATTATAATAATAACAATAATAATCTGGACCTCAGTTTTGGTGTAAAAAATTAAATAATATTTGTTAACCATATTGTAAGTGGTCACAATTTTTATGGACATTTTCCGACGCATATCAGCGTCGTCCTTTCTCAGAAAGCTGTTATATCATCTGAAAAACTTTGTTGTAATTAATACTGTGTTAATGTCTTATCAATGTTTTAAATTTATGCGCATAGTTATATTTACGTTTTTATTAATGATATACACATCTAAATAACTGATCAAAAATTATATTTATATATATATTTTGTTGTGATGTCCTAACAGTACGAACGTGCAGACGAGGGAGCCGCTACAGAAAGTCGCCTTCGCAACACGTTTGGATGGGCACGCATCGAGGTCGTAGGCCGATTGTCAGTCCACGTGTTGTTTGCCTCCTTTGCATTGGCACTAGTGGTGAATGCTCTGCAACTGGGCGTCCACTCCTCGCACGGTCAGCCGCCACTCTACCCGAGAGTCATCGTTGGGAGCGCCGTTATTGGACTTCTCTTACATGCCCTCAATTATATGCTGCTAGCCGGTTAATAGTTCACACTTTTACTTTTATTAGTAGTAAGATGTTATTGACATTTTTAATATATTATTTAGAGAATTAGTCGATATTTTACAATGAGAGCCGAGGCTTCTAAAAAATTTAAATGTTATGGTAACAACTATTAATTCCTATATTGTAATCAGAACATATTTTTCTGCAAAACTCTCTTTGTGTACCTAAAGTCTATGCGAAATTACAAACGGGCGGATAGTAACTTTATTAATAAACTCATACTATAATTTGAGTTTTCAGAAAATCTGTCAATTCCAACACATGATAAAATCACGTCTATTTCATTTAACAATAATTATGCTTATGTCACTACGATCCAGAAGGGCTTAGGGCTCAATTCCCTCGTGGGTATTTAAGTCCAAGTATCATCTTCGAATCGGTGGAAATTAAAAAAAATAGAAGGACTTAAGTCCCCCCAAAATCTAAAATCTTTGTCAGCATCAAAAACTTACAGCTTTCCTTCACCTGGTTAAGCCAAACACAAAGGTTCTGAAACCGTAAGTGTATTTCACCATTTTTTCTGTTAACCAGGTCGTGAGCTAAGCTACAGCCGTCGGCTTAGCATGACGGAGGGTGGTGGGGTTGTGCTAAAAACAGGCTCTGGGGAACCCGTCCTCGCGCACGCCCCTACTGACATAGCTAGTGAGTTAACATCTATCTATCTATCTATCACCTAACATAACACGCTTTCTACACTCATCGCCCCTCACTAGAATTTTGCTCCTGTGTCGTGGGTACAATGGACACACAAACACAAACAACCAGACCCAGAACAGAAATCTAAACTCATCATTCAAATTTTTGTCTGGCCGGGGTTCAAACCCGGGACCAACTGCGTGTCAGACCGCTCCGCCACGCGGGTCGTCAAATCCACATTTATGAATCTTTAAATCTTTACATTTTGGACACCTAATTATGAATCAGACTATACGGGTACTGTTCTTTAAATAAATACGTAAATATATCTATTTTTGATGAAATTAAATTAAGTATGATATTATATCTCGGTATAGTCTTATCTCGCTTACGAGTTTCGCTGAACTCTTCATTTTACTACCTATCTTATTATTGTGATTTTGCTTATCTATGAATAGACAATATGCTTTATATTTTACATATTGTAAAGAACCCTATTTTGTTGATAAACAGCCCTGCCCTTATTACTTCGAATTCTGAAATGTAAGTGGTCACAATTAACTGTACATGCAACTAATTACTATACAAACACTTTCTATCGATGCATTATCGTCACTCCTTTTTTTTATATAATATGAAAATAGTAGACGAGCATGCAGTCCACCTAATGGTTAGTGGCCACTGCCGCCCATGGACGTATGTAATCAACCCCAGATAAGATTAGTCTTACCTGAGGTTATCCACAGATGCGTTGCTACCCCGGAAGACTAAAGTGGAACGCCTCGGATAAGTATATTTCCCTTACCAAACCCTTCAGACCAAAACACAGCATTGCATAACACTGCTGTTATTAGGCAGAAATAGGTGTAGCGGAGATGCTTCCGGAGTCGAATCACAAAGAGTTCTAGTACCTTTAAGATTACGCTTAATTCAAATTTTAAATGTTGATGTAATGTGTTGTTGATTTAATCCGTGTATTACATAACACAAACATAGCTATTGCATGTTGTAAAAGAGTTTAAAGCCGTAATCTAATATCTATTCACTCGCGAATCACTTACAACCATCAGTTTCGCTTCCCACATAGCGCCATGTTATCTTTTAACTACGTTCTCACTTAACAACTGCAATTTCACGATCATTACTGCCTAACACGCCGTTCCGGGTTTCGTTACCGGATATTGTAATCTACACTAGATCGTGTATTCAACTTACTAATCATCAGCATGGTAAGATAATTTCTTTTAAAAATCATAGCTAGATGTGGTGTTGCAATGCGATTCGATATCACTTCAGAAATAAAAAAGGATCATCATCATAGACACTTGTCTATGATAACAGACACCTACAAGATGAGAAATGATTTACAGAAAATGGTAGTTGGTCTTTATGGAATTTATGCACGTTTCACTCAGGCAGCCTGTTCGTCATCAGCGCGGGGCTGACGCTGGAATGGGAGCCAGTGGCGGCGCGCATCGCAGACCCTGCATTATCAGCCTGCGCCGCTATTATCCTGGTCATATTTAACTACCCTTTCAGTAAGTAACTTCCCTAGAGTAAGAGATAAACTGTGGTATGTGTTATTGAAACGCTGATTTGATTTATAAATGATTTATTTAATGTGAAGGAAAAGTTAATGATTACCAGAGAACATGTATCAAGTAAACCAACTAGATCGAAATAAACATTTTCGCTAATACATAATCTTAAGATGTGGACTCGCAGAAATCAAGATATGTGACTATAAAGTTATGATCATGTCGATCGAAATTTAATTTCAAGTCATGGACAAAATATTAATAACATAATTTGTTATCAGCTGAATATTCATGATCGTTGACATAATTATATTACGATTGCATAACGTAGGTACATACTTAAAAACATTAAACCCCATACATTTTAAAAATAACTCAAATTTTAAAACATTTGCACACAAAAATCTCAATAGAAATTCACTTTTAAAACATTCTTATTCATGAAAATTTCTAAAGAGGTATTTTAGTGCTTTAAATTTCTTTTCCCACAGTAATAAAAGTACACACTAGACCGTTTATGATTACTATTAATAAAATAAGTATTATTTCAATTACGTGTTTTGTACCTACTTAACATCGCGTCGTATTCAACCATGCTTTATAAAAACCTCTTTGAAATACGTTTAAACTAAAAATGGATATATGTTTTAAATACAGGTTGATGTTTAAAAGGGATGAATGACTTATTGCTGTCGAAATAATAAATAACCGTTACCTTTTTTTATCATTTATCATTGCGGTGATTGCATCGTGGAATACGTATTGCAAGGTCATTGACACGTGCGGATTTGATGTAACATATTACTGGACCAATGATGTTAAACTTGTTTGCAGGTATATTAAAGGGTAGATATATAAAAATTAATTGATGACTAACTATGGATCCACAGCGCTGGTCAACTACGGATTGGTAGAGTTCACACAATTTAAGAACTATTATGAAAACCCTAGTGTAGATTTCGTGAAAAGGTCTTTGTTTTCCTTCGCCGTTAAAACAGGAAATGATACATTTGTAATGGTATATTGGAACTTAGAACATGACTTGTAAAAATCAAAGGTGCCTGGGAGGCCGAATACCAAAGCACTAGGCTGTCATTGTATTTGGCATACACACACTGGAGAATCCAGGCCGGGACGCCTAGCCTCAAAACTCAAGTCTCACCCTAATCTAAATGCAAGTACTTAAATCCATCCTCCACAGATCTTCATTATGGAAAGACCATTTTTGAGCTCACCTTCAGCTGGTCCAAAAACAAACGAAAAACCTGAATTAGCCAGTGCGTACATAAAATTAAATTACATTTTTTTAAAACTAATAATACCCTTACAGTGAGGTCAGCGGGGCTAGTCCTTCTGCAAACGGTGCCGGAAGGTCTGGGTGCGTGCGATTTGCATGCGGCCGCACTGCGGGTGCCCGGAGTTATTGCCATCCATGAATTACACGTGTGGCAACTGCACCGCGACAAAGTTGTCGCCACCGCTCATGTGTGCTATAACACTCACGAGGTTAGTCAACGTATCTGCGTCATAATATTTTAACCCTCAAAAAGCGATGTGTTATATTTTTAAAGTGCGCATTTGTATGTATGTATGTATAAAATTATACTCCCTTAATGAATGAACGTTTTTTGTTTGAAAGATGATTAAAAAAACAGTTATGTTGTTTCAAAATCGTCGGCTTTTCTAGTTAGATTCAAGGCATATTCAGAATTTCAATGTTATGTAATAAATTAATAATATCCACATTAATAAATTATGATCACTGGACGTTTAACATCATCTTTTGCCAACGCTACTTAATACGTAAAAGATTTACCTTTTTAATAATAGAAAGGTAAGAGTTTTACCTTTTTACGTATAGGTATCAATTAATTCAGATATTCTTCATAAGCATCGAAGGACTGAATTGAAATATTAAAACTCATCCAGCAATGTAAATGCATCTCGATATTATTTATTACTAACTGAAATTGAGCATTTCACACGCAGACCGGAACATAACAGAACAATTTATTTATGCAATAATAAGTTCTGCAGTCAAACCATGAGTGGAAAATTTTACCACCTCCGAAGGACACAATTGCAATATGTTTCAATGTACATATCAAATGAAACACCGAATTAACCCACTGCATTGCATTTTATTTTATAAACATTTAGTAAAATGTATGTAGATATCTTAATAATAAAAATCCTCGAGAAAAACTAACAGATTTTCTATTTACAGGATTATTTACGCAACTCCGCTCTCGTTTGTGATGTTTTTAAACGCCACGGGATTAATCTCGTTACACTGCAACCTGAGTTTGCTTTCGTGTCTATAACGGGTAAGTAATTTTAATACTGGAAAACCATTTGCTGGTGAATATTTTGCGCGTATATTTAGCAGCGATTAGTCTTTCATACACAATCTGCTGTCTTTGATCATTTCTGATTTATTTTAGGAGTTTTACTAAAACTTTCTAAATCATTCTAAAATTTTTAGAACTTTTTAGATTAGTCCAAACATTTCCAGAACTTTCTAGATCATTCTAGAAGTTCTCTAAAACTTTCTAAAATAATTCTGTCTAGATCATTCCGGAAATTTTTCCAACTTTCTAGGACATTCTAGATTGATTACATCAATTGCACATTTTGGAACTTGCTTATGTTTTTTTTTATAGTAAGGACGTAGAAAACGAGCATGCAGCCCATCTAATGGTAAGTGGCTACTACCGCCCATGGACATCAGTAATCAACCTAGATAAGATCAAAGTCTCACCTTAGGTTAGCCACAGAGGCGTTGCTACACCTGAGGGCTAAGATGAATTGCCTCTGAAAAGTATGCCTCGCTTACCACACCCTTCAGATCAGAACACTAGACCAGAGAAGAAATAGGTGTGACGGTGGTGCTTCCGGAATCAAAACACAAAGAGTTTCAAAGAGTTCTACCATCTTCAAACGTCTCTAATAACGTATTCCTGTTTTATTGAAAAGAAATCATTGTCATTATTTTAGTAAAGCCTATCTTATAGTTTTTTCCAAAATATATCTTCCACACAATTTATATCTCTATAATTATCATCATGAAAAAATTGTTCACAGGTACAGACGAGGAAACGAAGGCTTTAATAGATTTTGCGAACGTAGCGTGCTCTTGTCCCTGCGCTAAAGAATGCGTCGCGCCTCGATGCTGTAATGCCCCACGGAAACCGTCCATCACGCGTATTTAGTATTTAAACAAGTATGATAGAGTAAATCTACACAAGTGGTTCAGTAATGTCGTATGCAAGTACCTACATATCACGCGTCAATATTTAATGACGCTGCAGTAGGTAATTTTAAACGCTCATTTTGTTTTATGAATGTGTATATTTGAATTGAACAGTATGAAGATAAGAATATAAGTCGTATTAAAACTTTAAGTAAGATTTACATCATAAACTAGGTATAACCAAAGATGATCCTCACCTAGTATTGTAGACGTCTGTTGTGACAATATTAATACAAGAAACTGAAAGTATTGATGCAAGATGAGTGAAAGTAAATCGATAAAACCATGCTACGTGCAGCAACGTCATGTCACTCACTCACCTAAATATTATTGAATTACATCCAAATGAACCATCAATGTCGCGTTTGCCAAGTCATTGTTAATTTCCAAGATTTTCAATGGCCATTGTAGTCGCTTTGAAGAAAAAATATAGTTGACCTCTTTGAAGCATTTGGCCAAAGCTTTCTATTGTTGGATAAACCAATCGGATTCCACTCGCTATCCGTATTATATATTTCTACAACCTACAACTCACCTGCAAAAAATATAATAACTAATATACCTTTTACAATGGCCCTATATATCTACTTTTTATGTTTTAGTATCTACTAGTACTAGTAGATATCTACCTACTTGCAGGTATTAAAATAATTAAATTTACAGTGTAAAAAAAAGTTATGTTATTCTTTGACTTTCTTTCTGTAACATTACAAAAATAGCCATCAATATTGTTTTGAGGCCGTACGTCGTACGCCACCGCAGAGGTTTACCACCAACTATGATTAAATCATAACGATAAGGTCATGTTAAAGTATTTAATGAATCATGACCTCATATAAATAGAGAAAATGTTTTGTTATATTTGTAGAATGTTATTAAAATTATATTTATACAAAAACAGGGTAACCTTCAAGCTACCGGTACGTAACTACAACGATAATAAGTACCTAGTATGTAATGTTTTTATGTAGAAACGAAAATTTTACTAATTCTTTCAAGTTTAAACAGTAGGTTGTACACACTACAAGCACTATTGTAATGCCAATTTTAAGGGCTACCTAAGCTATCTTCGTGTTTTACTTCTACAGTTGTTTGTATATTCGTATTGTATTGTCTTGTATATTCGTTGAATTTTATATTTTAAGAATTTATCATAGACGTCTCTTGTGACAATATTGATACAAGAAACTGAAAGTATTCAACAAAATTCAACGAAACACCCCGTTGGTTGCACAACAATCTGCGTATGAATGAATTTTATATTTTGAAGATTTTATCATAATAATAGTATTTATCATTGTAATAGTCTCTGGACAATACTAACTCTGGTTTGGTTCTAAGTGGCATCTACCTTCCAGCTAAATTCCACTTTTCCTGCGGGTCGGACATAGCCCAAACTCTTCTTTTTTTTGTTTTACGCAATGACGTTTCGGTCTTACGACCATTTTGCCAAAATCTCTTCACTTTATGAGAAGAGGCAAAAGCTTATGAATGGGACATTAATGGAATAGTTATATATAAACACATTAGCAATGAGATGAGATTTTGATGTTCCTAGACAGTATTATAGGAAGCTAATTAACGGCCACAGCAGACATGCTACTTCTTGCATCGGCGATACGCGTTTTGCCGATTGCACTGAATGCTGAATAACGGTACGTTCGGTCGCGGTACCGAAAACGCGTGTTTTAGCATTTGATCTCTTTCGAAATAGTGATAGTTTGGCCCGAGGGCCACGAAACATTAGGTTTAAGCGACATTCGCTTGTTGCTGCGTGATAAGTGTCAGCATCGACCTTCCAAACCGATGTTTCCCGACCCTTAGATAGGATCGGAGATCGACAGGGTTGCGATTACGGTGTGAAGCGTTCGTTATTTGAAAAGCAGTCACTGAATCGTCGATCGACGATGCTAAAAGTCGCATGTCTGCTCTAGCCCTAAGGTGTAATTGTACGAGTGCCCGCGATTTTATCGTTAACGATGTTGACATATAATAAGATAATGTTATTTCCTAAGTGTACAGTTTTGTTGACTATTGTAATACAAATAAAATATTTTAATAATTACTCACTGTGTGTTATTACGAAATTACCATTTTATTTACGAACACCGGTCGAAATAATCTAATTTGGAAACTGTCTTGCTAATGAGGTAAAAAAAAAACATGGCATATGTTATATTTTTAGGTAGGTAAATATTTTTTTAAGAAATTCAACGTATTTACGATTTTGATTAGCAAACAATATTAACGTAAAAAACATGTTTAATTTTGGAGTTATTGAGAATTATTAATGAATAAAACACCATTAATTTCAATAATTTAATTTCAACTTACAATGTTCTAAATATAACTATTTTAGTTACATTTTTGAAAATTTGTTTATCATGCATGCATTTCGTTTTAATTCAACATTAAGATTTATAGTTCTAACATTATATTGTCTACATAATAAATATAGTAATTTAATCTTTTTCTTTAAACTATCTTCAGTATAATCTAAACTGAAGATAGTTTAAAGAAAAAGATACATTTCGTAAATATATATACGAGTAGATAATATGCGTAATCCTTGTGTTACGAAATATAAGTAGGTACATTAGTTCTAATTCTAACAGAAAATTATGATCATAAACAGCCTGATAAGACGTACGATGTGTACTTACCTACTATAACAACAGTCGAATTTTCATTGATCAATCGATCGTAATGATGAAAATCGTCCTATTCACACGTTTACACAAAATTATCACATTTATAAATGCCTAAATAAACTAGAATATCGAACTAGTAATGCGTGAAAATAAGGCCTATCGCATACATACAACTTTTATTTAAACAACGGTACCCCTAGTACGAGTTGACTATCCTGAAAATGATCACTATCTATATTTTCGTTCATACATTGCAATCTTCATTCCACGTCTGCATTTTAATTTCCAGCCATACCTTACAATGTACTTCAAAATTATGAGCGAAAACATTAACAATTATTGTTTTAGGGAACGTTTATAAAGTGGTACTAACGTTTGTACGTTAAAAGGGAATGTATGTAGATCCGCAAAAGATTAACCAGACCAACGAAAAAAAAGGTCATCTGCTTTCCCTCGGTTAATACAATTTAACGGTGAAAAAAGGTCCTTCCGAGATCATAATTAAAATAAATATTTTACTGTATACTGTAATGACCCAATACAGTATACAGTTGAAAATACAGTAGATCTACTGTAATTACAGTGCATCTGGAAGCATGATATTGATCATGATATACTGAAATTTAGCCCACAGATAGTTTATGACATGGATTAACGTATGGGATACATTACCGTGATAAATATGACAGAAAGGAGCGATGCCGCGGAAATAGGCTAATTATATATGTATATGCGATAGGCTTAAGTGAAAATCGTTTATTGAAACTTGAGTTATAACAATCTATTTAAACTGTAACTATTGCTATGACGACAATCAATACGTATTTCTCTTATATATAAACATCGTATTTAAATTCGTTAAATGTTTAAAATATTTAATGGAACAGAGCATTCTGACTCCTATCGTCCACTGTAGAAGCGATGGTAGAAGCATCGGAAGAATTGGTCGCGAACAGCCGGCGACAGTGGCCAGGCTTGCATGAACGACTTTTGACCAATTTGTGGCAAGATTTGCCCAGTCCCGTTGAATTATTCTGGAATAAATTTAATACATTTTAAAACATCTCATACTATAGACACCACACCTATTTTTGTCTTATAATAAGCACAGTAGTCTGGTTTGAAAAAAAAAAAATATTGAAGCATTTCATCGTTGTCTATGCGGGTTGCAGTGGCCACATACCATCAGATGGACTGACTTTACTGTGGATGTAAAGAAATAAAGAAAAGGTATCAAAGCTATCAATAAAGAGGCAACATGGCATATTTGAGACATACTATGTTCCCCCATGTTATGTTTATTATAGTTAAAAAGGTGGTAGAACTCGTTGTGGTTCGACTCCGGAAGCACCACCGCCGCAAATATTTTTTCCTTATAACAGCAGTGTTATGCGCTGCTGTGTTCTGGTCTGAAAGCTATGAGATACATTTTTCCGAGGCATTCCATCTTAGTCCTCAGGTCTTCAGGGGTAGCAAAGCATCTGTGGCTAACCTTAGGTGAAACTTTGATCTTACCTAGGGTTGATTACAGATGTCCATGGGCGGCAGTAGCCACTTACCATCAGGTGGGCTGCATGATCGTTTGCTACTTCCATACTATATAATATGGTTAGCCACAGATGCGTTGCTACCCCTGAGGACTAAGATGGAATGCCTCGGAAAAGTATGTCTCCCTTACCACACCCTTCAGACCAGAACACAACA
>MOOZ01000678.1:443131-473972 GCA_002930495.1 Cecropterus lyciades | reverse complement strand
TTACAATTTCTTTTTTTACGCGTTAATTGTGCATACTATCATCATGTTGGTTATCATGTGTAATCAACCCCAGATAGCATTGTTGAGATGATCCAGAGATGAGCCAGTGTTGCTAGAGGAAATATTTGAACGCCATGAAAAACATTTTTAATGAAAATTTTTCTCTCTTACCATTAAAACCAGAATACAGCGTTTTAATACTGGTGTTATTATGTGCGAACTATGAAGGGTTCAAAGGTACCTTTATTTATATCGGGGTCTTTGTTAAATGTTAAAGTCTTTAGATAAATATTTCAAACATTTTCTTACACTATCTTTTCAGGGGGAGGAGAGCGGGTTTCAAAATACCACGTTTGGTCACAAAAGGGGGGTGGAGTTTAGGTTTTCGTCACGTAGTCAACATCCCAAAGGAAATCTACCTTTTTTGAGCTATTTGAAGTATGGTGCGCAACTTTGACTTTGCAAAAAAAGATTGAAACCCGTATTTATGAATTACTACGTGAAAACTAGAAGGGGGGGAGTAAACTTATATACTACGAGTAGTCACCAAGGCCCTCCCCTTATCAAAACTTCTCAAAAGTAGATCACGTATGTTTGAGTATGTTCCCTATACTGAAAAATAATGACACAGGTACATACCTGTATTTCAGTTTTAGGATGTGCTGTCGCATTATTCACTGCTGGTATGCAAACCTCATGCGGTTTGGCCTGCGAGTCGTACCCTTGGAACGAACCCAGAGACTGATTGTTTTCGCTAAGTTTTCTTTCTTCCACACTATCGTTTAGTGAAACTTCCTGCACCACTTCCGCCCATACGGTGAATCCAACGAACGGTGTAGGCCCTTGACCGCTATCTACACTTTGCAGCGAAACTACGAAAAGAAAAATGTTTTCAAGTTCTATAAAGGATGGTAATCGGGGTAATATTTATGTACATTACTTTTTTAATGTATTTTCACAGTAGGTGCTTTACATTTTAAAGGAAAGGTAATAATAACTGAAACAACCTAAATAAAAACACGTACAGACGAAGGCAGACGTCGCCAGTGGCGTAGCGAGAGTCACGCTAGAGAGAGACGCCCGGGGCGGAACCAATATTTGCCGCCTTTTACACGTCATATAAATAATATTGGTGTTGTTGAGAAAAAACGTAACGATTAAAGAATTGAGCGAAAAATATTTATTTTAAAACCATGTAATATGTACAAGTTCAAGTAACATGTGTTGAAAACCTTTACAATATACGCTACAAATATAACGTTTAGTAAAGTCTAAGTACTAAATTTAAATTCAACTTTTCGAGCCATACGCACACCAAAATCATTTATGACTTCGTCAAAGTTAATATCATATGTTACACAATGTTCTATTGATAAAATTGCTAAATTACTTAATCTTATGGAGCTCATGGTAGACCTTAAGTAGTTTTTTATAAATTTCATTAAATTAAGGACGTAAAATAATAAATAAGGAAAAAAAAATGTAATTAGTTTAATCCGTTTAGATATTATGAGGGATTTTCTACAGTGAAAATTGTCAGTTGCAAAATTTCATATGATTTTGTTCTGTAACTTTTTGGTATCGTAATAGTATAACACGCTCCGACCGCCACTCGTGGTTTGCCACAACTGTATCTGGCGGACCGCGGGAGGGATGTTCAATACAGTTGAAATACAAGCTAACTTCTTGAAAAATTAATTGTCTGAATGACCGCCAGTGACTGCACAAGAATATTTTTCCTAAATTTGCCGCCCCCCTAATGGTGGCGCCCGGGGCGGTCCGCCCCTCCGCCCCNCCCCCCCCCCCCTCGCAACGCACTGAACGTCGCTACCTAGACAGTACGGGTGCCGAAGTAAAAACTATAACGAAAAATTAGTTTCACTCCCCTTAAAAGAATCCTATGTTTAGCAGTGGAGTTTAAAAGGCTGATGAATGAATATATGGATAGAGTGTCACTATCAAAGTAAAACGTAGATAGTCTAAAATACCAGTATAAAGCTCCCCGGGCAGGAACAAGTCAGGATCCCCGGCGATGCCGAGGCGGTAGTTAGCGTCGGCGGGCTGCGCGTGCGGCGGCGCACGCTCACACGGCGGCGGCGACGCGCGTGTGCACGCTAGCAGACACGCCACCACCAGGAGCATTCTTGATACGATTAAAAGGCAAACTTAGAAATTTTAAATGCACTTACCTAAAACCAATTTAAGTCTCACGGCTTAATTTATTTCGACTCACTTGCATGAGGACCATTTTTGTCCTTGAGAGTAGCAATGAATTGATTGACTTTAGAAAGAATCCTTTACCTGTATGAAATTGCTTACAAATGTCCATGGGTAGCACTGACTACTGCCGCCAAAAAATAAGTAGTTTACACTTTTGAACCAACTTGTTAAGATTGTAATAACAGTATTTTGAACAGCTAAAGTTGTCGCGACTACCTCCATTATTATATCTTGAGGTACAAGGGCGATGGACTAGGGGGGAAATTCATGAATAAAGCAGTGGTTTATGCCCGCCTGCGGGAAAGCTGCTCCTCTTGGGTCACCAAAGAGCACCAGCTGTCGATAAAGTCAGCCAAATTCCAGAAATCTAATGTGTAAAACGTATTGTATAGCCAGGGGGACGCTGCCCCCACTCCTCTAATTACACCCGCGATTAACCAAGTACAAAGCTATTTGTAAATTTCAGCGATGGTTCTGTTAAAGTGTCCTAAATATAAATTACCTAAATCTAAATCCTCAAAATTATTGTTAACATATAATTATATTTTAAATAAGTCAAGATATTCCATTAATTATAACAAAAGCTACATTGCCTTTTCTCACTGTGCACTATTTATTTATATAGGTTGCATTCCAAACGATTAATAGGAGAAATTGCTTTATAATTACTTTCTACGATACTTCTGGGCAATTAGCTGCAACGTTTTTATTAAAAAGTATAAATCATTAATTATCAATAACTTTCCATTACACAGCTACCTAAATCCGTGATTTTATAGTCAAACGTTCAATATATAAATAATTTGAATTTATTAGTAGGTAAGTACGTTAGCTTTTAATTTCACGACAGCACTACTTATATTATTTATTTGTAACCAATATGTGCACCATGCACCGTGCCACATTTTAGTTACTTCAATATTGTGTAATCCTTTTGTGCGTTGTAGTTACCTGTTCAACAAAACATACGTAAAACAAAATTAATAAATTTAATGTCCATAGTAACGGCGAATATACTCAAATATGTCGTATAACTTAAACAACATAAAAGTAACTTAAAAATATTTATGTTTTCCTTATTTTATTTTACTCAGAACGAAAAAAATAAAGTAAGTCAACAGGCGCGACCGGCTTCACTGTAAGGGTTGATTTACCTTTGAGTTAACTCTGTGAGCGCTTACACAAAGAAAGGTCACTGAATTATACTTGACATACTAAAGTTCTGCACCACGCATCAAATATACAGTTAACACGATTAATTAATTGAAATTTACAATTTTAAAAATAGATTTATTAAATTAATTAATTAATGTTCTATTTATTTTCCCGTAACGAAATGCGAGATCCGCCCGCCCTACGCGCCCCGCAGGGTTAAACTGGTCTCACGGTACTGAGGTGATACATTGTATAAAGATTTGCAACGCCGGTATCGGCGCATGAATTCACTGAATATTATGAAACATGGCGATCATTCAGAGAAACGCTGAATGAAATGACTACAGCATCAAAACATCATTACAAGATCTCTAAGTTCTGTATTTAAGAAGTATGTATTAAGCAATTAGTTTTTTTATGAAAGACCGGTTTGAAAATATTTTGATGAATGAATACCACATTTTCTATTTTATATTGTATGGAAGGGCTTATAGCTATGTGAAACTTTCGAATTACACACGATACGTTAAATTAGGCAACAAGAAGCGCTATCGCTCTTTGAGTAACTAGATTTCTGATAGTGGCTAATATATTTATGCATTTGTCTTCTTAACACATGTTTAAATAGTGAAGAGAAAATAGTTTTATGTTATTGTAAGAAGCTTCAAGGGTGTCCGAAGGGCTTCGAAATCCGACGTAACATGATCCACCTTAAAGATTGAATAGATCGGTGTCCAGTAGGGTAACCTACTGTTACAATAGTCTATCATTTTTCATTAGTTAATATTTTCATTAGTTAGATAATCATCCAATTAGGAATATGTGGTTAAGAAAAAATATCCAGAGACGGTTAAATATACATACATAAAAACAGAAATATTTACATAAAATGTGAAATATGGTCTACAGCAGCGGTTGTCACGTTTTTGGCAACACACGTGGCATAGCAGCTACGTGCCGCATTCGGAAGCAGTCTCAGAAATTTGTCGACGAAAATAACAAACGATCGAACCGAAATTTGAGACCGTAAAGGTCCGTAGGCCGCGGGTTGCTGACCGCTGAACTCTACAGGAATAGAGGTAAGTATGAACAAGGTACTAATTTCTGTATTACTTTATTATAGTAGATATACATAATATTATAAAACGGTATTACTCTAAATGTTATTTAAAAATGTGTGTAGCTCGTATTTTTGTAGATTTCAAACATTGAAACATTATAAATACAGATAAAATGTAGATATATCAATAAGTGTCATATCATAATACAACATAAACTTTATTTTATTGCATTTCGTACGTTTCAAAGATTAGAACTGGAATGAATAATGAAGAAACACATACATAAAATATACAGACAAATAAATATGAAAAAATATTGTTTCAGTCCTTCATACTTTTTGTGTTCTAAATAATTATGGTAATATTCTAATCCGACAATATTTCACTAACTTACAATAACAAGTAAGAAATTTAAGATAAATAAATAAATATTTTATTCTTTACTAAGACATCAATGTGAAACACAGTAATATTTTAAAATGACTAGGTTTCTTCATTAATAAGTAGACTCAAAGAGATCTATCTCTGATCTAAATATTAACATACTATAGTCTGTCCAAGGAGACAAGAGGATACAAGAAAAGTTATATCATTCGTCAGACACTCGCTAGGAGTGTGTGGCAACGTTAGCATTGTATGGAAATGTCTCCCGATGGCCACAAATTATTCGCTCGCGTCAGTCAACTTCTGACAACTTTTTTGAAGTAAAGTACCATTTCTTACAACATCGCAAAAATATGGTACTTTAGGAAAAAAAATACAGTATTTTTTATTAAAATACAGTAAAAAAATACAGTATTCTTCTATAACTCAAATATTTAACCGGTTTTTCGCTAATTTACTAAGACAACTAAGACTAATGTTATCACGAAATTAATACGAAATGCGGTTTTTAAGTCTCTTTTGGCGATATTTCGTCGTTATATGGATCAGTGTTGGCGCAGTTTCGCCGTGACCATTCAATTCACCATCACCACAACCACTCAAACCAATTCAAAAGCCGCATATCGACAGTACACGTTACATATTAAAATAAAACAACTTACTTTATATTTTTTGTCATTATTTTAGTTTTGTTTTTTTTTTTAATTAATTAAATAGATCAGAATGTGCTGATAGTGAAGGAACAAGTCATTATTAATATAAGAGACGAATCGGGTGACGCAGCAACCAAATAGAAAAGACACCGGGCATTATATCATCTTGTCTTTTTGGATAGATTATAAAATACATTTTTCTCTTATAGACTAAAAAAATGACGTGTGTTAAATTGAAATGGCCCAAAACTTGGTCACAGATGTTAGGAATTAAAACCAATATATTATACATGTTATCTAGTATTATATACTAATGATACTGATAATATAATGATTCTATTAAATATAGATAAGGTTTTTTTTATCAACTTCGCCATTCATCTGTGCAAACCAAAACTAATGGCCAAATCTTATGCCAACTATGTTAAAACGTAAAGTTACTTGTATAAACATTTTTTTAAACTACTAAGCTATTATAAGTCATACATATGTATATATATAATCATGACATCGTAACAAAATTCAAAAAAGTAATATAATTATTATATGGGTAATTGAACAATCAATTCTACTCGAAACGCATTAACAGCGCGTTCGCAACAAAGGAGTTATAGTCCGACAAACTTATCTGTGCCTGTGGTAGTTTTCGAAAACTATGCTCTATCATATATGGTCATTTGTTGTCAGCTTCGTCAGCGATTTTCCAATTTCCCCAGGTAAATAGTTTTAAGTTTCCCCTTCGATCGATCGTTTTATTTGATAGTTTCGACAACTTAGATCGCTGAAGCGTTCTTACTACACGCATAGAAAAAATTGGCGAATTATAATCAAGTGCTTGCTTTCAACGGGGCTTATGTGTTTTCCTTTTTTTTCTATTGACATTCAACTTTCGTTTACGCGCACTAACTCTTGATAAGACGTTAAAATTATAAGGTAAAACACATGCAAGTTAGGAACACATTTTAATAATTATGTATAATTAAGTCTACTTTTCTATTCATAGTATTCCCGAAATATCCTATTACCTGCTGACAAAAGTTGTGATTTTAAATATGCACTAAAAGCCAAAACATCGAACGCTACATTATCCAGAAATCCTAAATCTAATCTAGTTAAAACTTGAAGAAATTTTGTAGAGAAAATTCCGAAAATTTTAATATTAGAATTTTGTATATTATAATATATTGCTTAAGTTTACAAGGCGTGCATTTTTGGCGCTTCTTATCGTACGTCTTATATTTAATACCGATAGTTTCTGCCCACTTTCATCAATCTTTGGATCAATTAGGTTTTGAAATTGTATGGAACTTTTCCTCGCGTAATTTCAATATGATAGGTTCATATATTGATAGCGCCGCTATATGAGCTGAGGAGCACAACTTGAGGCCATTTGTTCCAATTTAGCCCATTACATAGCATTGACGGCCTTCGTGTACAATTAAAGCTCCTTATTCACGGTTTTCGGATTCGCGTTTTAAGTATCCTCGAGTATAAAATTGTGACCATTTTATAAAAAAATCTTAATTCGCGGTTGTAGTCGGTACAATTAATCAGCTTTTTTGATTACTGCTGGTCATTCGCAGTTTCTGTATTCGCGGCATTGGGGCAGAACGTAACCCCCGCGAATAAGGAGCTTTTACTGTATTTAAATTATTTTTAACATCATATTTTAGGACCATACATTCAATAACTACTTGTGCTCGGCGTTACTTAATCTATGATATAGTTTTTGATAAGAAAGGGTCAATACTTCATAATGTAAGAATTGTTCGGTTTGAATATTCTAACATGAATCAATCACCACATCTCACGACCACTCGATTGTCGTTAAATGTTTACATCGATAAAATATAAATTTTCAATCGATACATTGAGTATTAATCGATAATTATGCTGGATGGAGAAAATCGAATTCTCCATCCATCATATATATAGTAATTATAGTTAAAAAATAATACTGCGATTTTATGGTTGCTTTCTACAAGACAGTTTCGAGCGGCACAACGACAGTGTGCGAGTCACATTACATATCGATTGACATCATTCGATGTGCAAACTTATTGTTTTTTAATCCACAGTGAATGATGAAAATTATCCAACATCAACAATTAGTTATTTTGAGGTTGGCCGTCATGAATAATCTACAACAAACAAACAGTGAATGAATCGTGGTTGTTTCGATGTGCGCGACTGGGGCAGAGCGGAGCGTCACAAAGACCCTCACACAAGGCTCACACTGAGTGACGCACGGGTGAGACGGAGTGACGCAAGGGTAAGACCGAGTGACGCACGACTAACACTGAGCGACGCACGGATGAGACCGAGTAGCGCACGGCTGTCACCGAGTGACGCACGGTTGAGACGGAGTGACGCACGAGTGAGACCGAGTGGCGCACGACTCACACTGAGCGACGCATGGGTGAGACTTAGTATCCCACGATTAAGAACGATTGGCGCACGGCTGACACTGAGTGATGCACGGGTGAGATCAAGTGATGTGCGACAAAGAACGAGCGATGCGTAATAATCGAACAGGGCGTTGCTGGCTCCAATAGGGCTAGGGCTGAGCAGGATGTGACTCGGGCTCCTGCAACTGCAACACATGGTCCAGGGCGCGCGGCCGCCCGTCGGGCCCCAGCCTCGCCGGTCGCACCGGCCCTTCAGACACCATCTTGTCGAACAAGTTCACTAGCTTCATCGCCTCGTACTCTTTCTGCGAATATAAACAATACTCAGTTAGTATTAGTATTAGTAGTAGAAATTAAAAAAGTTTAAATTTACAATAAAATACAAATATTTAATAATTTTACCACATTTCTATGTGATGTATATCATGTGGTATTATCTTTTATGGTAGATCAATCATATCAGTTATTAAAATAACTTGATAAATTTTAAGTGTTATATAGTAAAAAATATTTAGGATCCACCCCAATGCGAATTAACCAACACTTTTATAACGGATTCAATTAGGGTTATGGCTAGATTTTTATTTCGGATAGTTCGATTATTTCTACAACATCCCTGAACTGTAGACATAAATGTGACTTAAGATTATGTTTGTCTAACCTGTTCTTCTGTCATACCCTCGAAGGGGTTGGTCCTTGGGGGGCGAGTGCAGCCAACCACAGGGTCGATGTGAGGCTGCGCCTCGCGATACTCCTCGGTATCGGAGTCGTCGCTACTAGAAGAGTACTGCGCGGAGCCCGGTACGCTGCCCAGCAGCCCTTTTTGGGCTAAGTGCCCCGCTGCGTTGCCGAAGCCGGTATACTTCACCATCCGACCCACTAAAACAATAAGTCATTTTGTTAACGTGAAATTTACTGTGTATTTTGAATGATTTTAAAAGACAAAAAACATTATTTATACTTTGACTCAATTTTTTGCACATTTTTTAAACATTATTATGGCACAAAAATATTTTTTTTAAATTTCTATACACAATTGAACTAAATTTAACTGATACAAAAAAAAACCTTACATGTATTAGGGCCTATTTAAAAATGGCATTTTAGGGTTATTTGATATTTTTGCAATTTTAGGTACAGCAATACACATATAACACAACAATTACTAGCAAACAATCCCACCTTTTTCCTTGCACAGTATAAACAGGAACTCAGCGACGAGATCCCGCACGGAGGTGACCGGCGAAGTCAGCAAGCGACACAGCTGGTTGCGTAACGCCCGGCCGCGTTCGGGCGGGCGCGACACGTCACGTAAGGGCGGCAACACGCTCGCCCGCAAGTACTTGCGTTGCTCGCGGCAACCGCGCGCACTCTTGTTCAACACTGTGAGGATGGGCGATAGGTTCTCGTACTGGTTCTTTGTGCCCTGCGGTGTGAGTATCACTGGTTACCAGACTGAATTTTTCACTATAGGTTTATACAATAAATCTAAATAAGGAACATGTAATGAAAATTTATTCGAAAAATTTAAAAAATAAAACACGTTCACGACCGCGACACCTACCAGATACAAGTACAGCATTCAAATGACCCTATAACTACAAAAAACACTTCATCAAAACTCATCAAGCCAGGATATTTAAAGAGGAGAAGAATTATGATCAAATGCATACCAAAAATTAAATATTAATGTGTGAATGAGCCGCTCAGGGTCAAAGTTGCATTTACACACCTCTAAAGACAGAGATAAAATCCGAAAGTTTCCCATTCCTCAGTGACCTTCCTTAAAGATAATATGATTTACACAATATAAAAGAGCTATAACTTGAAAGATTTTGTCACCCAAAGTGGGCCCTCTCCTACCCTAGCATGCTACCCCTCTACCTATTTACATATATACAATTGTCCATACTCACACTAGTAATAGATAAACGATACACAAGTAAATGGAGTAATGACTGCATTGCATCCATGTTTCTACCGTTGTAAACATATTGAGCCCTCTCCCCATCATCAAGCTTTGGTGTTAGGTATTGGTAAAATACTGGAGGCACACTGCAAAATCAAAAAATATTATTATTTTCTTTTTGTATAAAATTTTCAATGTTTCAATTAAGCATCTTATACAGCTGATTAATGTTTTTATCAACTGTATGAGATGCTTATTTAAAACATTGAACACCAATCTTGTTTATGCATACATCCATATTTGCCCCTTATGTTAAAAAATTTAAATGGATTATTATCCAATGAACCATATTAAGCCATAAAGTGGAGTAAATCTGGTAAATTAAGTAAAGCAGACACACATTAAATGTCAACTACACTTATATAATTAGGGCACTAAACAAACAGAAATGAAATATATTTAAGATGTTTATGTCTGATAGAAAACCAGACTTAATCCAATTTAAGCCGCTAATCTCTAAATAAGTCACAAAGACTGTCTGTTCATTGCTAATTATTATTACAAGTGGATTTTGACAATATTTCACCAATGTGTAAAGTATATTAGCATTAACTTTTCTCTTGTTGCTGAAATAACTTGTAAATTGATTGTCATTTGCTTGTGACAGGCAAATGACAATCAATTTATTTCTGACAAGAGCATAATTTGAGATGATACAATCAAAATAGAATAATAACATATTTTAAACAAAATAATGCTTATATTTCTATTTCTTATGATTATTTACATGTTTAAAAGGAAAAAGGAAATAATGGTTAAAATTAATTAAGGATTAAGATACCACATGATATCTTTTTCACTTTTATATCACCTATACTTTGAAAAGCCATGGATGATTAGACTGTAAGAAGTGCCAATTTGTCAATTCCAGTGGTGCAGGACAATTTCCCGCAAAGTGCAGTAAAAATGACATTATAGTTTTCTAAAATATACATCTCTAGTTCAAACTGAATTACATATTTCTTTGCCATGATGAGCTAAACCAATTGACACATTCAGCCTGTCATCTGCAAAAGACCTATCAACCACACCATCAATATGGAGGTTCTTAGAGACATTTTATTTATACTGCTTAATATAAATGGGCTGTTTCTTTTACACATACCTTGTCAATAAATTAGCAACATTGCTGTGCAACTCCATAAGTTTTTCCTCGCTGGAAGTATGTGCATACAGCAGATTTGTAAGTGCGGGCATCAGTTTCAAGTACATAGCCTCCTCGGACTCATCTACATGCTCCTCAATACCAGATTGCAGGATCAGATTGAACTGAGTCTTCAATATCTCACAAGCTATTGCTTGTTGATTGTCCTGAAACAAACCAAACAAGGGTTTAACTGGGAGTTAATTAGTATTTTAGTTATGTTATAGAATAATATATCAGTAATTAGTATTTTAGTATGATCATGTTGTATCATAATTAGATATAAATGAAATGAAATGTCTTTATTTTGTATAGGCCTATTGGGGCACTTACAAATTGTCAGTTACAATATTGTTTTCTTTCCAAGCTACTGAGTTCAATCTAACACGGCCTCATGAAATAGAGAAAGTCTAATTAAGTATTCTTTAATAATTGCTATATTATTTTACATATATAAGTATTGTTTGACACTTTTTATTATTTTATAAAATAAACCACTCTTACTCAAAAATTATTAACACTAAAGATCTCCCTAGAGTTGATGGTAAAAGAATACCATCAAATTTATTCCTATATACCCCCCTGTAAACCATATCCCAGTAAGATTACCTTTATCAGTAGCACATACATGGGAAGACAAATAAATAATACCAATACCCATAGCAATTTTTAAAATATATGTAATATAGTGACTGAATAGTAAATATTAGAATAGTAGCACCTTTGCAAGGCAATCAGTATTGTGACCAAAATTTTATACATATATCATTTTTCTATTGAAAAATAAGAAAAGCCTTTTCCTAATCATATTATTTACTATCAACAACCCATTATTGCTATCCCATGGCTTGGAATGGGTCTACACTGAGAAATAAAAGGTTTTTTTGCCATATTAAATAAAATACATAAAATATAGTATGTTCATTTGACTCACACTTAACAAACAATACTGATTCCCATCCTCTCCCATTCCACTGCTTGCTGTTGCACCAATTTCTACCAATGACGACTCCACTACTAGCTCATTGAGACAACTGATTAAGTAATCCAATCCATGCAACTCATTTTTTATTTTCGCCTTTATATCTTGCCGCAGCGCTGTTAGAATGAAGAGCAGCTTCATATCAAATAACATGATATCTTCTTTAAAAGGTATTTCTTTGTAAGACCTCAACCGAGCCACTAGACCTCGGGCTATTTCAGTTTGCGCACAGAGAGCCCGTGCCACCTCACTGTTGAACGCTATATTACACAAACACTTCATGGCTTCAACCACAATATCCTTTTCTGGCAAATCTATCCCTGTGGAACATTCCTCTGGATCCAGAAAGCTGTACAGGCCAGCCCTCTCGATTAAAACGGTCATCCATTTTTCACAAATTAGATTCTCGAGTTCGGTTTTGTCGCGACTGTAAATTTGATGTACTTTTAGTAAAAAATGCTTGAATTTTATTATGTCATTTTCATCTATGAAATGTAATAAGCGTACCTTAGCAGCCTCATCGTAGCGAGGCATAAAACATGAACCGAAACTGATGTTTTCCGCTGAAGATGTTCAAATAGTGCTGACCATAATGTGACGCGGTTACTGTTCTCAGACAAATTGGGGAATGCAAACACATTTTCATTCTGAAACGAACAACATTATTAGGCTCTGAGTAGTATTATAATCGGAAAATATTAACACTTGCTCCAATCCTTACATTTTTTAAGAATTTATTGAGTACATCAGCCACTTCCGATAGGTTGTTGCCCACTACTACTTCGATTTCGTTCTCATTCATATTCACAAGGCCTAGGAATTATCAGTAAATCGATTTGACATAAACCCACTTTTATTCTACAATAAGTTACTAATACTAATATTCTTCTATGAACGGATTCTTGGCCCACTTCTGAATCCCTTGACCTGTGACCTGACTTCACAAATGACTTCCATCAAATATCTAAATCAGTCAATACAACACGTCAATATCAAATTTAATGTCAATAATATGCGATGACATATATTTTTTTCTAAATTGTAGTACCCTAGTCAAGTTTTTTTTTCTTTCAGCCTAATGGAGCTTCTACACTTGGTATAACATAAACACACAGTACACTGGCAAATTCAACTTGGCAAGCATTTTGAAACCGATGATTTCGCAGTATTTTATCTCTTTTACAAAAATAGGCGTAAAAATTTGACCTGAAAAATAGCAAATAGGAGCACATGTTCCAGCATTATTTTATTAACTGGCAGCCCTGAATAAAATGTCAATGTCAATATTGTCAATGTCACTCAAAAATTTTGTATTTTACTTCGAATGGTGTAGGTAGGGGATTTAGCTTGTTCCTGCGAGAAAATTACACTTAAACAGGCTTAAAATGGCTACAATAGCCTTAACGGGCCATTTAGCATCTAAAGCTATACGTAAGTAAGCTAATATATTTGTAGAGTTATTATTCCATGCCAATTTATTTATTCATTACATAATTCGTCACATTTGACATCTTTCCTATCAACACTGCTATGTACGGCACAGATCTATTTTGTTAAAATTGTCACTAAGTAAACCTTACGGAGCTTTTTGTTTTTTATCTAGCTAAACATGGAGTTTTCGGTGTTGTGTACATCAAGTCAGCGCAGTATAGTTCCGATAAACCCAACATAGCTGCTTACAAACGAGGCACAGGTGGCCGCAGCAGCTTCAACGGGATTGTGGCGACTGTGTTTGGTTGCACCGGGTTCGTGGGTCGCTATGTGTGCAATAAGTTGGGCAAAATTGGTACCCAGGTATTATTTCTATTTTTTTTTTAAACAAGCATAAGTTTTTGCGGTCATTACAGTTTACAGGGTTAAACGTTGTGGTGCCCTTGAGAAGTAAGATGGAATACATTTTATTACTGCCTAATGTGTACTGTTTAAAACAGACCCATAGATTTAACATTTGAATAAGACGGCTGTAATATTCAATATGTGAATATATTGTACACCAACAATGTTCATAACTACAGTGACTAAAAATGCAGACCATACTGATTTATTTTGCAGATGATCCTGCCATACAGAGGTGACTTCTATGATGCACAAAGGTTGAAAGTATGTGGTGATCTTGGACAAGTTCTCTTTACTCCTTATGATCTTAGAGACGACGAGTCTATTGCTAAGGCGGTGCGCTACTCCAATGTTGTTATCAATCTAGTTGGAAGAGACTATGAGACCAAAAATTTCAAGTATATGGATGTCCATGTTGATGGACCTCGTCGCCTTGCTAGGTTGGTAGAAAGTACTATAAGTTTTATTGTATTTAGTTGCTTAACAAAACACTTGGAGAGTTCCTTAAAAACATTTACAGAACTAAATTTTTTCCTTTTATTACCAAAAGTATTTATTTTATTATTAGGCAATGTATGGAACATATAGTGGTATTTTAAGTATGTTTAAATTGAGCCAAATCAGGATAATACAATAGTATTGACAAACTGTGTTTTGCACGTCAAACATATAGCATTTGACTGTGCTCTATTTTTGTTGTATTCATGCTTTCGTGAATGTCATGGGATATTTTGCTAAAGGATCTTTTAAACTTTGTTTATAAATTCACAAAATCCAGTATATTGTTATTTTATATGCTTGTGTGACACTTTAACTACCCGATTTTGTACCACTTGCCGTGCCCCCCGTGCCCATAGTGAATCAAAAAATAAATACGTGCACCAAAGAGGGATGTGCAACACTAACTTTTTCAAGGTCGATATTTCCTTCATCGATATCGTAATAATGATATTTATTTCTTACCCTTCAAAATTATAAAACATTTTAAGGCAGGTAATCTAGTCTAAAAAGAAGATATTAAAAATTTAAACAATTTATTAATTAGTATTTCAGCTATTGTCAACTACTTTGTGCACAATTAAATCAACCCAAACATAAACTTTGCCATTCTTTTTACTCAATAAAAAGTCATAAGTTAATATGTAAATTCATCTTTAACCCAGCAAAGACAACAGGTATATCACCTTATCCATGCATATCACTCTTAATAGTTGGCTATAATAAATTTCAATTCCAATATTTATCTACACCTGAATACAAAAATACATGTGTAAGCACAACACTGATGGAAAATTCTAGATTTTATTCAAAGTAGAAAATTCTGTTTTGATTTATATTGATATTTGTTCCATAAAACTTGATATATGCCCGATCCCTCGTGTTGCATTTTGCAAACATGGATGTTACACATCAATGAAATTTTGTCAAAATTATGCTCGTAATTCATCAACTTTGATATTATTTTTAGGATTTCTAATTTAAAGACTGTGAAAGTGTTTTTGCTTAATTACCTATTTAAAAAATATTTTCAATATAATACAGCGTATTTAAACAAACTAAGCTAATTAAACGACTTGTTGTATGTGGTCGCATATATGCAACCCAGGCAAAATAGGCCCGAAAATGTTTGTCCCATAAATGCGACATAAGTGGTTAAAGGGCTAACCCTTTATTGACCTACTGTATCTTTTTAAGGATAATGTAATAAGCAGTAACAGATATACTGCTTATTACAATATTTTTTAATTAATTGCAATAATAATTTTGCATTTTTGTATATTATTTTACCTATTTATCTTTTTACAGGATCAGCAGGGAAATGGGAGTTGAGAGGTTTATACACGTATCCTACTTGAACGCTGAAGAACATCCTACACCCCTCGTTATGAAAAAACCATCTATGTATAAAATCTCCAAGTACTTAGGAGAATGTGCTGTTAGGGAAGAATTCCCAACTGCAACTATATTTCGTGCTTCGGATATCTATGGTTCTGAAGACAGATTCTTGAGGTTTTGACTATTTTATTCTTGTGTAATTTAACTGTTTACTAAAATATACTATAAATAGTAATGATTGGTTCTAAACCAAATCATGTCTCGATATTGACTAACAAGAACTTAACAGTCTACTTTCTACTTTATACTTTCAAAATTAGGGCTTTTATAGTATTACTTGGAAGCTATTTAACAGCAAAATAAAGCCAAAAGCATAACAAATATTACTGTTCATAACTGCAAATTAAATCACTCAAAGGTTTTTTTTATTACTTTTCAGGGCTTTTGCTAGTGCATGGCGCATTCACAACAACTATATGCCTTTGTACAAGAATGGCATGGAAACCATAAAGCAGCCTGTGTATGTATCTGATGTGGCCCATGGTATTGTGAATGCTGCCCGTGACCCAGACACTAGGTGCCAAGTTTATCAAGCTGTTGGGTAAGTAACATGTGAATTATTTATTTTTATAATGAATAAAAAAGTAAGTCAACACCAATTAAACTCAAAAAATATATGGTATTTATAGTTTAACCCTCATTTTTAATCAAAACAGCAGAATTTGAAGGTGGTAGAACTCTTTGTGGTTCGACTCCGGAAGCACCACCGCCACCTATTTCTGCCTAATAATAGCAGTGTTTAGCACTTTTGTGTTCTGGTCTGAAGGGTGTGGTAAGGGAGACATACTTTTCCGAGGCATTCCATCTTAGTCCTCAGGGGTAGCAACACATCTGTGGCTAACCTTAGGTCAGACTTTGATCTTACCTAGGGTTGATTACGCATGTCCATGGGCGGCAGTAGCCACTTACCATCAGGTGGGCTGCATGCTCGTTTGCTACTTCCATACTATAAAAAAAAAATCTATCAAGTGCCTTTCTATCCCTGAGGAATTACAATGAATTAATGATAGTAATAAATTATCATAACAGTATTAAAGGGTAATTGATGTATTAAATAATAGTAGTAAGTCTAAACGGTAATAATTAAATGTAAGTAAAACTAATAATGAATACTGAAATTTAACCTACTTAACATAATTCTATAATTTGTAATTTTGTACTATTACAGCCCCAAACGGTATCTACTGGCCGATTTGGTGGACTGGTTCTACAAGCTAATGCGAAAGGATGAGAAGTGGGGATACCGCCGCTTCGATATGAAATACGATTTTATCATGCCCATAAAGGTGATGGCTGCGAACTCCTTCGCACCCGCTTTTCCCTTCGGCGATCTTCATTGGGAGGGTCTTGAAAAGGTAAGCATTATAATATTTTTATATCGAGGAACTACAGCTACGCTGTACGAGATGAGAGGAAGCGATATCGTAGTCCATATTCAACGTAATACAAATATGACCAAAGTATGTCTCTATAGCTATGGAGTTTAGCAGCCATAAGGTCTCACAAAGTCATGTCTAATGAGCCCAATGGAGTCCTACACTATGTCTATTGATTTTTGGCCTCCATTCGTCCCGTCGATCGTTTTTTTAACTTTCTTTAACCCTTTAACCACCCGACTCTAGATCACTTGTCGTGCCCCCAGTGCCCGGCATAGTAAATCGAAAAGTAAATATGTAGGTATTTACTTACTATTTACAAAAAAGGATGTGCAACACTTTAACTTTTTCAAGCTAGATATTTCGTCCATCGATATCATAATTATGATATTTACGTAAGTAATTAACTAACATCTAGGTAAATACTACTTACGCTAAAAAATTATAAAACATTTTAAGGCGGTTAATCTAGTATAATAAGAAGATTTGAAAGATTTATTAATTCGTATTTCAGCTATTGTCAACCACTTGCGCACAATTAAATCAATCGAAACATAAACTTCGCCATTCCTTTTACTCAATAAAAAGTGATAAGTTGATACGTAAATTCATCTTTATCTCAGCAACGACAACAGGTAACGACAAACATGCAAATAAAAAAAATCGTATAACTCTTAAGTGTAAGTTATAATAAATTTCAATGATGAAAAATTCTAGATTTTATTCATAATAGAAAATTTGATTCGTATTGATATTTGTATCGATAAATCTTGGTGTATGCCCCATCCCACATGTGGCATTTCGGCGACATGGGCGTTGCACATCAATGCAATTTTCTTAAAATTATGCTCGTAAATAATTTATTTATTTATTTATAAAAACATCACATCCATCATGACAGGTAACCCCAATGCGACAGAGTGGCCTATTATCACCTATCATCTAACGTCGGATATTGCTAATCTAAATCTAAAATAAACTGTTTATGATTGCTTAATTAACTAATTACGTATTTAAAAAATCTTATCAATATAATATAGCGTATTTCAACAAAAAAAGCAAATTAAACTACCTGTGGTATTTGGTCGCATATATGCGACTCAGGCGACTTGGGCCCGGAAATGTTTGTCCCATAAATGCGACATAATCAGTTAAAGGGTTAACACAATATGTCGTATACGTTTCTTTTTTGGAACACTTCATTTTGATCTTTATACTTTAATAAAACTTGACTAAAACTCGTTCAATAACTCAACTAATTTCATTTTATGAAATATGCCCGTTATAAAATCTACTTTTCTGTAGATATGGTTGATTTGATGACATTTACGTTACTAACTAATGAAACTAATTTGGCATCAATTTTATATAAGATTGACGTAGGACGCAACTGGAAGGCATGGTCACTGTCGCCCATGAACATATCTCACCTACTCTCAGATCCTCGACTCTCCACAGAGACCCTACCTGATGCCAATTACAGATGTGTTGCAACTCCCGAGGACACGCCTTTCCTACATAACGCAAGAATTACTTCGCGTTACACATACGGGTGACGGTGGAATGGTCAAAGTCAAACCAGTGGATTAACGTGAAGGGGGACAGAGATGGCTGTATTATATTAACAGTATTTCCTGTAAAAACTTCGATACTCAAATTGCGCCCCTGTACGTTACTATTAGGGGCGGCAGAATATATTTTATGTTTGGCGGCCTTTTTCTTGATCGTCAAATTGCAGAGACACAAGTCTCAAAGAGATTTGGACTTTTTTTTCGCAGACTTAAACCACTGCCTTGAAAATAGACTAACCATGTTCATGTTTAACCAATTCTATTTATATTTACAGGAGGCTACAACTGATAAGGTAATTGATGGAGTACCAACATTGGAAGACCTGGGTGTTTGTTTGACACCTATGGAAGATCAAGTGCCATGGGAGCTGAAACCCTTCCGGCAATATCAATATTATATGGACAAATTAGGTGAATTCCCCAAACCGGATCCACCACCAGTATATGCGGGCTAGATCAAAATTTATACGAAAGTTGCAGTTTATGTAAAATTAAAATATATCTCGTTACTGCAATATCATTGTAGATGGCATTAAATTATTGTCACTAGAATTAGTTTTATTTCATCACATTATATCGAATCCACATCCACGGCAGACATACAAAAGAGTAAACATTCACACATACTAATTTATAGCATGATCCCCAGCGTAACAAATAAAGTGAAAAACTGAAAACCCTTTATATCGAATTCGGAGTTTTATCCTTGAAAGATGAATGGGAATTACATTTCAAATTTCGTGATTTGTATAATCCATCCCATCCTTTGACACAGCTGGACATCCCTGATTAAAATTTTAGCCAAGCGTCACCATGCCAGACGTGCCTGTTTTTGACCGCACTGGGTAATAATGTTACATAAAAAGACACTGGTGCCCATATCCTGGATTAGGTACTAAGGGATTATGATACAATTTGTATATGTAACAAAATTACACACATTTTTTACATTTAATGTAAAACAAGATGACACATTTGATTTCATCATACTGCTCAACTCGCCTTTATATGAAGGAACCGTGTGCGTTACCCCAACAGGAAAGTAATACTTACAGTGATATGAGTGGGACATTTATTGCTCAATCCGCTGTAAATGTGCGCCGAATAAATTGTGCATGTTGTCGTTTTGAAAATAAACGGAAAAAACGATTCCTGCTGGGGAAACGTTGTTCCAGCAGGAAAGTTCTAAACGAATTATCAAATAGTCAAAAATTGCGCATGAGCAGAGAGCTTATATTTGTGCCCTAAAAACATAATTTGTACGTCTTCAGGTTTTCGAGATATTGCATTTCCTGCTGCAGTAACGTTTTGCAGAATCGCGTATCTCAAAGACTATTATATGTGCTCCTATAGAAAAAACATGCTCAAATATAGCTCTTAATTTGTGCGTATTGTGCATACTTGAATGTACTTAACCGTTGGATTCAGAAGGCTCAGGATCGGTTGGAGTGGCGCCGATTAGGGGAGGCCTATGTCCAGCAGTGGACCTCAAAAGGCTGATGGATGGATGAATGTATTTGAATAATATGAATTAAAGTCAAAAAACTACGACCAACTTTAACGTCACCATACAAGAAACTGATGATGAAAAGATGTTGAGGTGCTAGCCAAAAATTAGTGTGTTTATTTAACTCTCTGCGCATGCGCAATTTTTAACTCTTCCATAATTCGTTTAGAATTTTCTTACTGTAACAACGTTACTCCAGCACTAATAGTTTTTCTTCAAAACCAAAATGCACAAATTTTTTTTTTGACGCACATTTACAACAGATTGAGCACCAATTATATGTCCCACTCATATCACTCAAGGTGTTACTTTCTTGGTCAAGATTGTTCAAGGTGTAACGCACGCACACGAAGGGACCTTCTTAGTCCTCAGGAGTAGCAACACATGTGTGATTGACTTCAGATAAACCTGTTTTATATGAATTTGATAACAGATGTCTATGGATGGCAGCGAACATTTACCGTCAGGTGGACTGATACTGATTTGACATAGGTTACTAGTTGTAATCCCTGGCTAGACAGATATCTGAATGATGGTAATAGATTTGTAGCCAGTTTGGTTTAGTTTATTAACCTACATTAGGTTTAGAAATAAAACTAATTGTTGGTTAAGGATTTTTTATTTAATACTTAAAATTAAGGTGCTGGCCTGCCACGTCCAAAACCTCCTCTCTGTAATTAAAAAAAGAGAAAAATTAAATAAATAGATTCTCAATTGGCAAAGCACTACAGACAATTCCTACTATCAATATGTCGCACAATGATATTAATTACATTGTAGAATCTTAATTACGACAGAGAATGTGTGTTAATAACTACATAAAGAGTTATTTGAATCTAAAATAAACTACATAGTTAATTACCTCAGCCAGTTTTCTTTCAGGAGTTAAACAATTTTGCATATATATAGTGTATATATATAAATTGTACTGCAATGTTCTCTATGACATCTAGCTTGTCATACATGATACATATAGATATTTGGAAACTCACAAAGTATGATTTACATTTAAGATCTTTCTGTAAGACTTACGAATTCAACATCAGCGGAGCCAGGGCCAACATCAGCTTTCTTGTCGTGGCCTGGAGCGCCGGGCGCTGTGGGAGCGCGACGGTACGCCGAGCGGTCCTCAGCGGAACGCGCGGGGGCGTCGGGACGGCCGACGGCACCGCGGCGAACGGTCTCTGTGCGCACTGATCGCTTCAGAGTTGCAGGCACGATCTCGGGTGGCAGGTGGAGGAAGATTCTCAAATACTCAATACCCTCATTTGTAAGGTACCTGAGGGAAAAAAATATCTTTGCTTTCACACAAATATAATTTATAAAAGGCATCATAATCTAGTGAGTTAAAACATGATACTAGTTATAATTTCAGCATGCTTCTGCTGCTTAGGTAACAATGAAGATATTTTCCACTTACTCTTAAATATCAAAATTCAAATATGCACATAATATTAAAATGTCAATTATAATCAACCTAACCTCTTCTATCTTCTAAAATTCTATATGCCTCAGATCCAGTCTAATACAGAATATTAAAAATACCACTTCAATTTCACAGTAAGGTTATTTTTTTACCTACCGCATAGTATTGATTATCATGGCAACATATGCTTTTGATTGAAGTCTACCAACTTAAATACAAATTTATTCTAGTGCAACTTATAGCTACATTATTAAACTTAAATCAATATTTAATTTTATCAAATCAATAACAAATAATCTATAATTTCTTGAATAACAAAATTGATGTGTCCACAACTGCAGTACAGTTCAGCCCTTTCTACTGGCATTATAAGTGTACTCTGTTTAAAATCCTTGTAGCTATGTTTTCTTAAGATTTCAGTAAGTGATCAAGATTCTACCTGACCAACTATGTTATTATGTTACTCTTTCTGATGACATTTCATTAGAAACCGTTGAAGTACATTGAATTCTGCTGAATTGTAGAAACTTGCCCATAGCCATCATTCTTGGTCATGTGTAGATGACCATAAAATATATAAAATAATCACTTTCTAGTGTTTCATATCATCGACATCGTCGTTTCGACATGTCGTCATTTCGACAAAATTCTCCTTTTACCTAAAACACTATAGATTAAGGCACATTTCCCTATTCCCGATCAGTCATTTTTATCACTTAAGATCAGTTTGATGTACCTGATCTGATATTCATTGGTTCAGGTACACTATTTCACTGTCACTTGTAGCTATCTATAAATATAAAATCATGTAAAAGCGAACTTTCAAATTTTCTATACACACTGGTATTTTCTCAACAAAATCAACTCACCAGTAAAAATGCCTCCATGCGAACTGTTCCTTCACATAACCTCTTGATTTCAGTGACTGCATAGCCTTGATCACTTGAAGGTTAGGGATCTTCTCCAGATCTGGATGTTTGGGTGCATGGTAGTCTTTCTTAGCTACCATAACACCTTCCTTGAATAGGTACTCATAAATAGAGACGCGGTTTTGTTTTGGCATCAACATCTTGACCCGCTACCTAAAACATGGAAGATCTTCGGTCACTTAGGTTATAAACACAAATTACAATATATTTTTTGGAAATCACAAAAATAATTAAAACACGGTCTTTAACGAAACCTGTATTATTCGATTAATCAGTAATAGGCCAAACCGATTATGGATTCCGTGAATAAAATACGATAGAAAACAAAAATCGCTAGATACCTTCAGTCTGTTTTGACAGCAAAAAGAAAGAAAGAATAAACGTCATCTTCATTTTGACGTTTTTGACAACATTGTCAAACAGTTGAATTTTTCTATTTAAACCTTTCCGTGGATTCTTAAACCAGATTTTAACTAATATTTAATATGTTCGTCCGCTATATCAAAATATCAATAAGGTCATATATTATATTGATTTTTCTCTATTTTTGTTATAAATCAAAAAACATATTCGATGTTTTTTATCCAATATTGTTAACCTGTTACACCTTGATAACTGAGAATATAAATAATTTAGGTCTGAATGAATTTTGGATGGAAATTATAAATATAGGTTTTTAGGCGTAAAGCCAAAACTGAAAAAAAATATTTAAATAATACGGAATGCATTTATTTAGAGAAACCAAATTTTTAGATTTTCTTATGTACTCTTCTTTTACCACAACTCCAAATATAAAACTAACAAATCTGAAAAATTTAAACAAAAGACCTATAACATTTCCATTAAGAGACCAAAAAAAAAAAATTTCAAATGTAGCTAATAAAGTTGTTGATAGAACACTAATATACGGAGTATGTCTATGCCTAAGGCTTAACGAAACCGTTGTATCATTTTATAGCCTGTGACGACTTTTATTTATTAATTATTTTATTTATAGTCTGTGATCATTCATGACTTCATGGGCTAAAAGACAAGAACCTAAGTTCTGTAAACAATATTTAAAAATATGAGTACATTAAAATGTCGCCATCGTTGACTCTGATAATCTGATTGTTTTCGTGTTATTTGGTTAGGAGGATTATTTTCAGTCAAGAAAATAAACATAAGCCGCAACAAGGAAAGAAGACATAAATAATGGATTTCCAAAACCGCCCTGGTGGCAAAACCGGTGGTGGCGGTGTTGCATCATGGTCCGAAAGCAACCGGGATCGAAGAGAGAGGCTCCGGCAACTTGCTTTGGAGACTATAGATTTAAATAAAGATCCCTATTTTATGAAAAATCATTTAGGTTTGTACTATATTCATATGTTTTCGAGCATATACGTTTGATATTTTAATACTGTGGCATTATTGTTTGCATTTTCAATTTCCAGGGTCTTATGAATGCAAGTTATGTCTTACACTACATAACAACGAGGGTAGCTATTTAGCCCACACTCAAGGAAAGAAGCATCAAGCCAATTTAGCCCGCAGAGCTGCCAAGGAAGCCAAAGAAGCACCCCAACAATTAGCGCCCGAAAAGCCCAGGATCGAACCTAAGAAGTTCGTAAAGATTGGAAGACCAGGTTATAGAGTAACAAAACAGAAAGATCCTGAAAATGGGCAACAAAGTCTGCTTTTCCAAGTTGATTATCCAGGTAGGAAAAATTCTCGCCCCCTCCCATATCTCATTTCTAAATTTCTCCTCTGGCATAATTTTAATTGACCACACTATAGTGTGTATAATATCACATGATATATGATGTAATACATTGTGGAAGAATATATGTATAGCTGGGTGAATCTGATGAAACCAAAATATTTGACTTAGTTCACATAATTTTCATGACAGTCAAACTGTAACTAAATATTGCAGACTTACTATTTAATAAGTTATCAAATGTGAGCAAAATGATGATTGACTCAATTCTGTTACCAGTCCTCAAAAAGAGGCTAGTGAAGGTATGTTGAAAATTCGGGCTCAGTTGGTCAAATAATTATCGAGATATTGTGGGCACTGATTTGAAAAAAAAAAAAAAATTTGGAGATATACAAGTTCAAAGTTTTAAATTGAATTATCGAGGCCTACTAAGTCAATCAGTCAACTTGGGTCCATACATTGCTAGCACTTCTGGCTTGTTTTAAGGCAAATAACGAATGTCTTTTGGATAGGTTGATTCTTTGTTGATTATGTAATGTTTCATATGCGTTTGCTTACTGTCTGATTCACACACATTGTATGTAATATATCTTTAATATTCTTGTGAACCCTTTGTTAAAAATACATGTAGCTATAAAAGTGGCATATTAATTTGTAACAGCTCTATAATGGAAGTTTTGGAGCAAACGCCCAAATCAATGAATTCAGGGATTCATTATTGTTTTGCGTCTCTGCTCTTAGACACCGCTCAAACAAGTCCTCGGATGAAATATTTTCATATATGGTCTTTATGGCCACTAAAACTTGATCACAGAGGGGTGGTCTACTATTTATAAATTTTTGAGCGACCCAGCAACCCCTGCGTTACTCCACTTACTCCAGGTTGAATATGGGTAGACTATACATGTCTCGCTGGTTTTCATCATTTGAAGCATAGTGATAGAACATTGACCACCCAACTTTGTTCATTTCTTCGATTGAGTGACCTCCTTATCGCTAAACCATTGTAAAGCTTCAAGTCACTGATTACCTGGTCAGTTAATTTTCCTTTGCCTTTTTACCAATATCTTTACATTGTTTTTTAAAATCGAAATGACGAAATTCAAAGTATTTGGGAGAATGGAGTAAAACAATAGCGTTATACTGTTTGGAGCTCTTGGGGAAGGTTCTGCTTTGCGAAATGACTACGCTGACTAAGCATGTTAAGACTGCGTAGCTTGTTTACAATTTCAATTATTGTGTATTTTTTTTTTATAAATTCCTTTTTTGATTAGTAAAATAATTGCTCTGATCTCTAATATTTGAGATATCAGTAAAAGGATTTCACAAGCATCTAGGGAAACATCTAAGAAATAGTGTACTGAAAAAATCTTTCGCTTTTGTCAAATTTATAGACCAGACTACTGCCATAAAATAACTACGTGATAAGACAAGAGTGTTTGACCAACCATTAGATTGATCTAAAACAACACATGTAATCTGCCAATTTTTCAATCTTTTACTATTTTATTTTTGTTATGTTAAAATATTATTTTTTATAGAAATTGCTGAAGGAGTTCAACCCAGGCATCGCTTCATGTCAGCTTATGAACAGAAGATAGAACCTCCAGATCGTCGGTGGCAGTACCTGCTGTTTGCCGCAGAACCCTATGAGACAATTGCTTTTAAAGTACCCAGCAGAGAAGTTGAAAAACACGACTCCAAATTCTGGACACACTGGAACAAAGATACTAAGCAATTTTTCTTGCAATTTGCTTTTAAGATGGAAGCTTTAAGAATGCCACCACCTCCTCCGAAAATGTGGGAGAATCATGGCATAAGATTGCCCCCTCCACCTGGAGCTCCGATGATGGGAGTACCTCCACCCCCTCCCCTGCTTCCAGTACCACCCCCACCGCCATCTATGTAGCATAGGACCGCTCCCACTACTGGGAGCACTTCTGATGAAGGAACTTCATCAATTGCTAGTGGCTCTGCGCCCACATCTTCAGTGTAATAACTATTAACATGTATGATAAATTAAATAAATGTAATGAATAAACAATATGTTGACTTTTATTTTTTTGTATGGTTTATCTATTTATATAACTATATTAGGAATTAACACATTGTGTTAAATTTTCTATATTTATACTATTAACCAATATAAAATATAGAACTACTATTAATGTATAAAGTCTAGTTAAAAATATGTATTTTTTTCTGTTATTTCTTTACGAAGAGTGTATATTGGTGGGGTGCAATTACACCCTCTTGCATCCTGCTGCAGACGCCCATTGTCAGTACTAAATTAGTCACTTATAATATTTTATTTTCTTTATGCTCGTAATAAAGTACAATGTACAGTAAAGCTCAAATAATAAAACAAAAAAATATAAAATTGATGCTACGAGATACGAGACTGGTCAAAATATGCTACGAGACTGGTAAAAATTCGACAAATATTTCGTTAAAAACCGTATAAAATGTAACTTTTTTTGTAGTAAATAAATAAAATCTGAATAAATCATATCTTATAATGATTTAATAAACTCTCATTCTGAGAGAAGACTCGTACCCGGTGAATAATGATTTAATATGTTTTTTTTTATAGATTACAGTAATAAAAATAAATATTGCGTGTAAAGGAATGTAAATTAACCGTTAAATGTTTTCGCGCGCAGATAAACGTCAATAATGTCAACTTTTGTTCAGTTAATTCAGTATTGCATTGTATTGAAATCGATACAGTTCATGTGTGCGAGTGGAATGGCAACAATGTTTTAGAAGAAATGAATGGAAGAGAGCGTATGCGCGCTTGAGCAATCGTTAACGGTCAAATTTATATTGTTGAAGTTTAAACATTGAATTTATATTGTGGAAGATTTATTTATCTCTAAAACAATGTTTGGAAAGGCAAAGCGGTTTGAAAATATCGGTAAGTACAGCGAATGTTGAGTTTAATTGAGTTAACTCAACTTCACATTAGTTTACTTAATTTAGTTTCGTATTAGCTTCAGTTTCTAATAAATTAAAAAAAAAAACATAAATTAATCCGCTCTTAATTGGAACAGTGAGCAAAGATTGAAGAAATAAATATTTCCTTTTGTTTTAAAATTATTTCTAGGAGAATTTATTCGAAATGTTATATCTATCAATTTACGAAATAAACCCTAACATTACGTACGTTTTCAAGAATACCATGAATTCCCGACTAGCAGTTCCTATGCAGTTATATTTATTGTAATCAACATTTCTTTTTCATATGTCTGTAGTAATAGAAGAGTTATCAATTTGATCTACAGTTCTTATTAATTTTATTATTGTTGTAGGATCTACCAACAACCAAAACAAAGTACCAAAGAAATCTGAAAATGAAAAAAATCCAATCAAAATTCCAGGAACATCTACCAAAGTTAGCTCTACTAAATCAGTTAGATCCAAAACAGAAACCCAGTCACTATGCAGCTCGGTACCAAGCATCAAGTCCTTTGTTACAGTAAGTATAATGCAAGACTTTTACATTCAATTTTTTTTTTGACTGATTAAAAGAATGGGTTCTAAATCCAATTTTAATTTTCCTTAATTATTATAATACTTCACATATAATAGTACTAAATATGTTAATTGTCTGCCTAATTTTGTGTCTATGCACATCTGCATAAATATTCACCACATCCTCCTAAATCATTGCTAAGTGGCTATTATATAATTACTGATATTCCAGTAGTTAGCTTACTTTTCAATGGTGTGTCGGTCACATTAATATCTCATTGGTATACAACTACATCATATCCCTAAAAATTTAATAGACATTTCTACTATTCATGTACGTGTCCTCATCATCTTTTTCCTAATCTTCTATCTAAGTATGTTATTAAAGTTCTATGGTAAAATAGGCATATCAGTTATGATAATTACCTTATGGCAAGATCTTAGCCAGGATTTTCTATAGGGAGGGGCAGATCAAGAATATTGGGGGAAAGGGGTTGTTCTTCACATAATTTTTAAAATTTCTCATACAATGTCAACTTTTTGAAAAGAATACCTTCCCCTACCTTTTCGCATTAGTAGTGGAAGTAAAAGTTAAACATAAAATACAAAAAAATGTTAAAACTTGAATAAGAATCCACATGGTTTTCAACATAATCTTTAAAATTACTCATATAATGTCAACTTTTTGAATCTAATTTGAGCAACTGAAACACAAACTTCAGGGCTGTTACCTCCTGCTTATTTAAATTTTTGAATGTATAATTTAACTTAATTTAACACATTTATGTACTAAATAGGGAGTATAATAGTATTAAATTTAAGTGTTTAAAACAATAAAAGTAATCACAGGCAATTTATAATGGCTTATTCTATAACAATTATTTGTCTTATTAATATATTGGTACTTCATAGTAGTAGTAGTTAGCCTATTTCTAGCGGGAAGCAGCTCTTGCGTTTCGCTGGAAGAGTGTGTGGTTGCTGGTTCACTTATAAATAAGGAGACAATAGAATATTATACTTTTGAATAGACAAAATAATACAATCTGTTGCATTGTTTAAATACTGTTTATTTTACAGCCAAAACCAATTAAAAATGCTCTATCAGCTAAAGGAACAAGCAGTCTCAAAAAATCTGGGCCACCTTCAAACAAACCCTTTGGCAAGGAAAAAAGTAATCTGATCCAAGATGAACTTATAAAAGCTCATGAAGTTGAAATAAGGTAAGAATAAAATAACAAATGCATTCCAAAATTTTAATTACCGTTAACATAGGCCTTCTACAAACATTTCTAAAAACCACAAAAATATATCTAGTCATTCATTTTCAGAAATAAGGATTTCACAATCGCAGAATATAATAAACAAGTTGAAGAACTAAAAAATGAACTTGCAATGCTGCATAAACTTTTAAAAGAGAGTCCAAATTTTGTGGATAAATTAGATCAACAATTTTCTCAGATCAATTTGGAGGACAATCCAAATAATTGTGTTTCTTATAACTCTAATAATAATGCTCTTATCAATTCTTTACAATGTAAAATATGCGAATTAGAAAAACAATGTGACAAGTTAGAACAGGAGGTCAGTAGCAAACAGGTTGAATTAACGTCGCTTGAGACTATAATAACGATACGGGATAGTCTCTGCGAGGACTTACAAAAGAAATTGACTGATACGGAATCTTGCCTGGACGAAACGCGCCAAAGACTTGAAATGGTAAAGGGCCATCATGCGTTAGCCTTAGAGGCGAACGAAAGCATTAGACGAGAATACAAAGCAGAATTGGAAACTATAAAAAACAAATTTGAAGAAGAAAAACTAACTTTGGTAAACAAATGTAAGACTGAACAAGAGAATGTAAGAGTCAAATACAACAATACAATAGAATCTATTAAACGCCAAATCATTAAGGAAAAGGATGAAAGAATTAATGAATTGCAGCAAGAACTTATTAATAAACAGCAAGAAATGCAAGCAAAATTGGAACAAATTGATGAAGCCACACGAGAAAAATTACGTCTATGTGAAATACAATTTGAAGAGCGCAGTAGAAGTATTCAAGATCATTGCAATCAACAGCACAATAAAATACAATCACTAGAAATGGAGATTCAAGATCTCAAATATACTTTGAAGAAAAATGAGGAACAGCACATCCTGATTCAAAAAGATATCAATAATTTACGCAAAGAAAATGAGTGCTTGAAAGCGGAAAAGAATCAACTGACTGGTGAATTAAACGAAGTTAAAGAGGATTCTAAGAAAAAACTCATTGATTTCGAAAATGAAAAAAATAAGCTAACAGTAGAAGTTGATAGAGCCTTAAAAGAAAAACAGAAGTTTGAAATGTCTTTATCGGTCACCAGAGACATAGTCCAAGTCTTGAGCATGCGTCTTAGAGAATCTGATAATGAATTAGAACATTTGGAAAATAAAGTCCAGTCATTAACGAACTCTAAGGAACTGCTCGAAAATGAACTAACATCTTATAAAAATACTTTGAATAATACAGCTATGGAGTGTAATGAATATAAAGAGGCTTTGGTCAATATCTTGAAGTCTAAGGCGGCGCTCGCTAAGGAACATAATCGTATAATGGAACATAATGTTTCACTGATAGAAAGCTTACAGAATGTCGAAAAAGAAGCTATCCGTGAATTAGGATGTATCAAAAATGAGTTATTAGATGTAGAATTGATAAAAAAGGAGTCTAAATCTCAAATCCAAAAACTTCAGGATGAGGTAATACTAAAAATTATTTTTACATAATTGAATTTTGTTTTCTTTGTGAGAAATATTATCTACTAGCTATGCCCTGCGGTTTCACCCGCTACTACATAAGAAAAAACACACAAACATAGCGTGGTGTATATAGCTTATAGCCTTCCCCAATAAATGGACTATTCAACACAAGAAAAAAAATCCAATTCGAACCAATAGTTGCTGAGATTAGCGCGTTTAACCAAACAAACAAACTCTTCTACCAGAAATATAGTTGATGTGTGTGCTATCAGTGGTTAATATGTTGCCAATATTATAAATGCGAACGTTTGTAAGGACGTATGTGTTATTAATCATTTACGCAAAACCTACTTCATTAGATTTGGATGAAATTTTGCCCACAGATAGATTATGGCCTAGATAAACACAG